>VZQC01013045.1:5211149-5225109 GCA_009823505.1 Rhizomys pruinosus | reverse complement strand
GAGACAGGGTCTCCCTGTAGCCCCAGCTGTCCTGGAACTTACTCTGTAGACCAGGCTGGCCTTGAACTCACAAAGATCCCCCTGCCTCTGCCTCCCAAGTGCTAGGATTAAAGGCGTGCGCCACCACGCCCAGCTGGTCATTTACTTCTAACTTGAGTAGGTCACTGTGCCCTGAAGAGTATCAGAATTACAGAGTGTCAGTTCACTTTTTTTTTTTTTTTTTTTTTGGCTTTTTAAGACAGGTTTTTCGTGTAGCCCCAGCTGTCCTGGAGCTCACTATTAGATCAGGCTGGCCTTGAACTCACAGAAATAGTCCTGCCTCTGCCTCCCGAGTACTAGGATTAAAGGTGTGAGCCACCACACCCAGTGTCATTTCACTTTGAATAATATTATCACTCTTTAATGTCAGTGAGAACACATAAAACCATTTTACTGGGAGTAATAAGTACATAAATAATAATTTTAATTTTAAATTTTATTTATTTTTTAAGTGTATGAAAGTACTGTCTGCATGTAGGTTTGTGCACCCATGTCGTGGAATGACTCAGAGGTCAGAAGAAGGTGTCAGATTCCCCTGGAACTGGAGTTCTCCTGGAATTGGAGTTACAGACGGTTCTCAGGCACCATGTGGGTTCTGGGGATCAAACTGGTCCTCTTCAAGAGCAGTCGGTGCTCTTAACCAGTGGGCCATCTCTCTAGCACCTAATAATTTTAATTTTAAAACTTAACAAAAGCAGAACATTTATAGAAATAGAACAGGGGGCTGGAGAGATGGCCTAGCGGTTGAGAGCGTCGACTGCTCTTGCAGAGGACAAGGGTTCCATCCCCAGCACCCACATGGCGGCTGAGAACTGTCTTTAACTCCAGTTCCAGGGGAATCCGACACCTTCTTCTGACCTCCACGGCATTGCACGACACGGGTGCACAGACCTACATGCAGACAGTACATTCATACACATAAAAATAAATAAATAAAATTAAAAAAAAAATAGAACAGGGTCAGGGCTAGAGAGATGGCTCAGCAGTTAAGAGCACTGACTGCTCTTACAGAGGACCCGGGTTTGAGTCCCAGCACCCACATGGTGGATAAGAACTGTCTTTAACTCCAGTTCCAGGGGAATCTGACACCCTCTTCTGACCTCCACAGCATTGCACAACATGGATGCACCAACCTACATGCAGACAGTACACTCATACACATAAAAAATAACTTTAAGGGCTGGAGAGATGGCCTAGCGGTTAAGAGCGCCGACTGCTCTTACAGAGGACCCGGGTTCGATCCCTAGCACCCACATGGCGGCCGAGAGCCGTCCAAAACTCCGATTCCAGGAGAACTCCAGTTCCAGGGGAATCCGACACCCTCTTCTGACCTCCGCGGCATTGCACGACACGGGTGCACAAACTTGCATGCAGACAGTACATTCATACACATACGGAAATAAATAAAATTAATTTAAAAAAATTAAAAAAAATAACTTTAAAACATTAATAAAAAAATAAATAGAACTGGGTTGTCAAGAGGGTTTAGTGGATGAAAGCATTTATAGTGCCAGGCTATAAAAGTAAGTTCTAGACCAGCTGGGGCTACAGGGAGACTGTCTCAAAAAAAGACCCCTCTCCCAAAAAAGCGTTTACCAGAGCAAGTCTCAGGACCTGAATTCAGTCCACAGAACCCACAGTAGAAGGAGAAAACTGACTCCCAAACATCCTCTGACCTGCACATCAGCACCCACACATGTGTATATACATACACACACATGTATGTGGACACACACAGTAAATAAGCCCCCAAGATTTCGGGTTTATGTTTTAGGTTGTTTTTTTTTTTGAGACAGGATCTCCTTATACCCACAGCTGGCCTGGAACTTACTACATAGAGCAGGCTGGCTTTAATGCCTGCCTCTGCTTCCTGATTGAAGGCATGTGCCACCATGCAAGGCAAGAAACTTATTTATTTATTTATTATTTATTTATCTTTTTTTCCTGGGACAAGGTCTCCCTGCAGCCCTAGCTGGCCTGGAACTTGCTATGTAGACCAGTCTGGCCTTAAACACCCAGAGATCTGCCTGCCTCTGCCTCATGAGTGCTGGGATTAAAGGCATACACCACTATGCATAGCTAAGAAATTTTTTTTAAAGATGAGAAGATAAGTACAAGATTACATATCAAGAAATGGCAAGCACTTATGGTGGTTTGAATGAGAATGTTCCCCATAGGCTCCAAGTATTTGAACATTTTTGTCCCCAGTTGGTGGCACTATTTGGGGAGGTTCTAAAAGGTGTTGTCTTGCTGGAGGAAGCATATCAGTAGCTTAGAGAGTTCTTTTTTTTTCTTCTTCTTCTTTTTAGTTTTACCCTTTTTTGGTATTTTTGAGACAGGGTCTCCCTTTTAGTACCAGGTGTCCTGGAGCTCGCTCTGTAGACCAGGCTGGCCTTGAACCCACAGAGATCCACCTACCTCTGCCTCCCTAGTGCTGGGATTAGAGTTCTTAAGCCTTGTCTGATTTCAAGTTCTCTCTGCTTCCTGTGCCTGCTTGTCCCTTTGGAGCAGTAAGCTAAATAAACTCTTCCTTTTTTTTTTTTTTTTTGTCTTTTCCAGACAGGATCTCCCTGTCAATCTGGCTGCCCTGGAACTCACTCTGTAGACCAGGCTAGCCTTGAACTCACAAAGATCCGCCTGCCTCTGCCTCCCGAGTGCTAGGATTAAAGGCGTGCGCCACCACGCCTGGCTAAACTCTTCCTTTTGTAAGTTCCCTTGGTGACAGTATTTTATCAGAGCAACAGAAAAGTAAATAATATTGTAGTTAATATGTGGTCACATACACCTGATATTCTAATACTTTTAAGGTGGAATCAGGAAGATCAGGAGTTCAAGGTCATCCTTGGCTATGTAAGGACTTTAAAGACAACACAGACTACAGGAGACCCTATGTTCAATAAATAAATAAATAGTAGCATAATTTAGGTACAAGGCAAATCATGGTCGGGCATGGTGGTGCACGCCTTTAATTCTAGCACTCAGGAGGCAGAGGCAGGTGGATCTTTGTGAGTTCAAGGCCAGCCTGGTCTACAGAGTGAGTTCCAGGACAGTTGGGGCTACATGGAGACCCTGTCTCAGAAAGACCATTAAAAAAAAAAAAGAAAAGAATCATGGAGTGCACAGGCACCTAGAAAGAGAAATTAATAAAAGCATGATTGCAGAAGTAGAAACCTAGACCAAAAATGCAAATGGATAATAAGGTGAAAGGAAGTAACACACACCTATCAGTTATAACCTTAAATGTTAATGGACTAAATTCCCCAATCAAAAGACATAGACTGGGAGATTGAATTAGGAAACAGAACCCATCTACATGCTGTCTACAAGAAATGCATATTACCTTCAAGGATAGGCACCACCTTAAAGTGAAAGGATAGAAAAAATATTCCAAGCAAATGGTACCAAAAAGAAAGGTGTTGCTATTTTGGTATCAGACAAAATAGACTTCAAAGTAAAAGAAATCAGAAGAGACAAAGAAGGTCATTACATTTTTATCAAAGGAACAATTGACCATGAAGATTTCATAATCATGAATATATATGCACCAAACTCTGGTGCACCAAACTTTATAAAGACAATTCTTCCTTAGGATCGGTCAACAGGACAAAGAATAAACAGAGAGACATCTGAACTGAACGATATGATACACCAAATGGACCTCATAGACCTCTACCAAATATTCCACCCTAATACCAGAGAATACACTTTCTACTCAGCACCCCATGGAACATTCTCCAAAATCAACCACATACTGGGACACAGAAGAAACCTCCACAAATACAAAAAGACTGAAATAATTTCATGCATTCTATCAGACCACAATGCAATAAAGCTCAACACCAACACTAGGATAAGCCCTACTGCCTACAAGAACACATGGAGACTAAACAATACACTCTTGAATAATGAATGGGTCAAGGAAGAGATAAAGAAAGAAATAANCTGTGTAGACCAGGCTGGCTTTGAACTCACAGAGATCCACCTGCCTCTGCTGAGGGCTGGGATTAAAGGCTCCAGCTTATCTTGTAATTTTAAGAATTGGTCTTTCGGGGCTGGAGAGATGGCCTAGCGGTTAAGAGCGCCAACTGCTCTTGCAGAGGACCCGGGTTCGATCCTCAGCACCCACATGGTGGCTGAGAACCGTTTGTAGCTCCAATTCCAGGAGAACTCCAGTTCCAGGGGAATCCGACACCCTCTTCTGACCTCCGCGGCATTGCACAACACGGGTGCACAAACCTACAAGCAGACAATACATTCATACACATCAAAAATAAATAAAAATTAAAAAAAAAAAAAGAATTGGTCTTTCATACATCTAAATTGTAAGTCAGTTCTTCTGGGTTTCAGAATCATTGTAGGCTTATGAACAAGACAGTGTTTTCCTTACTTTCCCTCTCCCAGTTTTAGGATTCTGATTGAACCCCTCCCCCTTGCTGCTCCCTTTCCTGTTTTGCTGTTGAATCTCATTATTGATACTGCTCCTTCCTCCTCCTTGTCTGCCTCCATTCACTCTCTCCCTGGAGCCTCCTCTAACCTGCCATGCCACACTGCCATTTGAATTCCTGCTGCATTCCAGTCTTTTTGGACTTCTTATAGTTCCCATGCTCCTGTGCTGTGGGGCTTGGCAGATGGTATTCCCTCTGCTTAGGATGCCAACCTTCCCGCCTCACTCTCCTCGCCTCCTGCACACCCATAGCACACTCCACCCCTCTCTGGGTTGGCTTTTTCTTTCATCTTAGATGTCTGCTTTGGTATGAAGTTTTCTGTTGTTGTTCAATGTCTTTGTGTCACGAGTGACCGAATTCCACACACTGTCCTACCTTTCTTGGCTCAGCTCCAGGACTTGTCTCCTGCCTGCAGGCTGACAGTCTTTAGGCTTCGCTCAGCAAGAAGGGGGGAGGGAAAACCGCAGGAGATCACCCGTGGAAATGAGCAGACTCACACGCAGAGAGCCAGGAAGAATAGGAACTCCGTTTATTTTCTGTCAGTGAGGTCTATATATTCAAGACTGCTGTGCTTTGGGCAAGGAAGTGGGGGGCAGGCAGAAGGGAGGGGTGAACCGACTTGATTCTAATCAGGGGGCTACAGAACTCTGGTTTATGCAACAGGTAACTAGAGGTGTGACATTTTGCTCAATGCCTCAAGGGAAGGGGCCTGGAACTTTGCAGAGATAGGGCGAAGCAAGAATCACTGTAATATCCCGAATCTTCCTGCTACAAATAACTCTGAATGCCCACAGAGATATCAGATAACTGGAGATCTCCCAGGACAGGTCTTACAAGTTCTTGCTTCAAGCCACACACAAAGTTTCATTCCTACAGTTTTCCCTCACAAACACTGTGGTGAGCCCCTAACTCATACCTACCCCACACTGTGTTTCTCCCCAACTTGGTGCTTATCTCACAGAAGTCACAATTGCTCTTTTTGGTGTGTTTCCCAGAAGATTTTGTCTTGATGAGGACAGGGAGTATATATCTCTATAGGTGTAACCACACTATGTCCCATGTCTCCAACACATAGCAGACCCCCAGTCAGATTTGCTACTAAGGATTAGCTAAGAAGCTTTCTTCAGTATCTAAGACTCAATTTAAACTTTTATGTTTTTTCTTCTACAAAATGTTACTTTGGGGGGGGGCTAGAGAGATGGCTCAGTGGTTGAGAGTACTGACTGCTCTTGCAGAGGACCTGGGTTCTATTCCCAGCACCCACATGGAGGCTAACAACCATCTGTAACTCCAGTTCCAGGGGATCTAACACCCTCTTCTGAACTCCATGGGCATTGCACAACACAGGTGCACTTACACATGTGGGAAGTACAGTCATACACATAAAGTAAAAATTTTTTTAAATGCTACTTTTTCTGGATTGGTGGTTTCACAGCTTACAGAATATTGTAGTGAATAGCTAGAAGAAAAAGTAGAGATCTTCTAATGTAACATCTCTTCACACTTGTGCCAAACAAAGTCCCAGAATGGGAAAGTGATGTAGATGCTGCCCAGTGGATCATCTTGGACAGTTTCCTGATCAGGCACAGTTTAGGGCAAGCTGGTTCTTTCCAGCTGTGATCTCTTCATGGCACACATAGGAAATGATAGCATTTTGACAGCACACTGAAATAAAAGAAGAAAAAGGTTGCTCAGAGCCAGAGGAGGCTAGCCCAAGGGCTGTGGCTATCACAGCCCCATCTGTCACCTTGAAGGCTAGGGAGTCAGCATCTTGCTTGTCTATGGGCCTGTGGAAAACCAAGCTACATGGCTTGGGTCAGTCCACCGTGGCAGTCTCAGTTCTCCCATGATCGCTTATTAAGCCATAGACTCTCTGATAGATGGGCTTCTAAAAGAAATTAAAATTGTTCTTGTATTTTGGTTTCGAGATAAGGGATATAAAGTGGGGGTTAAAAATGAGTTCAGTGGTAGAGCACAAAGATTCCCTGGAGGCTCTTGAGCCCTTAGATCTCTTTAGCCCATGGGAAATCCACAGCCCAGGTGATTTAGAGGTGAGCCCTGGGATCCAGGCTTCAATCTTCTGAGATCAGGAAGTGGCCTGTATTCCTCAGTACATTTTTGTGGCATGCTATAGGCACTCACTTGATAGATGATAGATAGGTAGATAGATAGATAGATAGATAGATAGATAGATAGGAATTTGAATTGAAGCAGGTAAAGATTAGGACCCACTTCCTAGTTTTCTCCTTTGTACAAGTCATTTTACATGTGCTTGCCTTGGCTATAAACAAATTAAATGTATGACTGATTGTAGCCTTTCACTATTGTACCCAATGACCAAGCAGACCAATAATGCAATACCTTAAAATGTGTGAACTTTAACTTCACCTTCTGGCTGTATTATACTCATGGAATCTGCTAAAATATGTCTTTCACATAGGATTGTGATTGCATCATGAACCCAAGGATAAAAATTAAGGGAGCTGGCCTGGAACTCACAGAGATCCTCCTGCCTCTGCCTTCCAAGTGCTGAGATTAAAGGCCTGCACTACCATGCCTGGTGTGGAGTTATTTTTTTTTAAGATTTTTTTTTTTTTGGTCTCTTTTTTTATGCTTTGTGTATTTCATACATCATTTTCCAATTCAGTTCAGGCATATTTCCCCTTCCCTTCCCCCCACCCCACCCCACCCCATCCCAGATCATGCATTCTGCCATAACTGTCCTGCATCTTTCTCTCAGTTTTTTTTTTCATTTTTTAGCAATAAGTGATAATTTATGAGTACAAGCATCCTTCATGTAAAACCAATTTGCAAGCAGTTGTGCCCAAACCCACACAGCCTCTTGGTCCCACCATCCAGCAGGGGGGGCTTGTATGTTCAATCAAGTTGATCAAATGAGTGTCCAGGCTATATTGCTGTAATTTCACCGTTCACCCCAATCGCAGCCCTTACATTCTACCATGCCCCCTCTTCCACAGATTGTTCCCTAGGCTTAGAAAAGGGGCACAGGTGGATGAGAAGCAAAACAGTCTTTCTCTGGAGCTGTCTTGGACTCTGGTCAATTCTGGCTGTTTCCTTTCATGGGCTGACAGTTTGTCCAGAAATAACCTTTTGATTTAATTGTGTCGAGGGAGGGATCTGTGGGAAGATAGGTGCGTGTGAATGCAGGTGCCCCCAAAACCAGAAAAGGACATGAGATTTCCTTGGAGTTCTTACAGCAATTTCTGAGCTGCCTGACCTGGTTGCTAGGAACTGACATGGGTTCTCTGGAAGAACAGCAAGCACTCTTAACCAATTCCCCAGCCAATATTGGTTAAAAAAAAAGTATTCCAAAGCTGGAGACATGGCTAAGTGTGAAAGAGCACTGGCTTCTCTTGCAGAGGATTCTGATTTATTTCCCAGAATCCACATAGCTGCTAAAAACCATCCATGACTCCAGTTCTGGGGGATTTGATACTCTCTTCTGGCTTCCAGAACATTGCATATATCTAGTACACTTAAATACAAGCAGGCAAAACACTCATACACAGAAAATAAAAATAATTTTTTTGTAAAGTGCCCTAAGTCGTGCTGTTGTCTCCCTGAATCGAATGTTGCTTTCTCTTCCTGTCCCTAACGTATGCCCATTAATTGAACTTTTGTTCATTCTTCAAGAACCAACAAAACATTAGCCTCCTGCCTTCCATCACTTTGGCCAGAACAGTCTGCCCATGCTGGTACAGTTTTCTGTTTTTAAAATTCTTTTTTTTTTTAGATAAAAACAAAATTTTAATTGTAGAACACGTAGAAGAAGAGAGTAAAATAATGGAGTTTGAAGCTGAGATTGTGAAGGTTTTGGTCAAAAGATAAAAAATTTCATCAGGATAAGAGGAATAATTTCAAGAGAGCTACTTCATAATATAGTGGCTATAGTTAATAGCAATATATTATTACATCTTCAGTTTCCTCAAATGTTATGGGTCTGTTTAAACTATCGGTCTCTTCTTGGTTAAGCTTTGTTGATTCCCAGGATTTCAAATATTCATCCACTTCTCTTAGGTTTTCAAATTTAGTAGAGTGTAGGTTTTTGAAGTATTCCTGTATGATTGTCTGCATCTTTTCATTGTCTGTTGTGATGTTTCCCCTTTCATCACAAATTCTATTGATTTGGAGTTGCTCTTTCTTCTAGTTAACTGGGCTAGAGGTCTGTCTATCTTGTTTGCCCTTTCAAAGAACCAACTTTTGGATTCATTGATTCTTTGTATTGTTTTCTTTGTTTCTATTTAATTGATTTCTCATCTGATTTTTATTTCTTCCTCCAACTAAAAAGAACCCAGGCCCAGATGGTTACATAGCAGAATTCTATAAAACATTTAAAGAAGACTTACAGCCATTACTTCTCAAACTGTTCAGAAGAATGCAAACAGAGGGTTTTGGTATTAGAGTGATGCTGGTTTCATAGAAGGAATTTGTTTTTAAAATTCTTAACACAGATCACTTTTGTTGCGTAGTTACTGAGTGGAAGTGCTGTGTGGTGATAGCAGACAGACATTCAAACCCTGTTCTGCCCCTGCTTCACCATCACTTCACAGACAACTTTACTCACTTGGATCTCATTTTCTCATCCGTAAGTGAAGTGAAGGGTTGGAGCTGGCTACTAACCACACTCACGCCAGGCAGAATGAAAGATTGGTGGGATCCGGGGGCAGAAGGCTTTGCATTGCTACCTGGCCTCTCAGCTCACAGCCTCACTGCTGTCTCTGTTTCTCGTTCATGTTGAGTTAAAAGTGCCAACTTGGCTGAGAGCTGTCTGGAGGGAGTCCCTGTCTATAGCCTGCTATTGATTGACGTTTCAGGGAACAAAGTACTTTGAAACTACCAATTTCTTTTTCTAGTGTCCCACAGCTACTATAAAAATAGCTCTACCATAATTCTTTAAAAATGGATGTCAATATCTGTACCTGTCAAGGAAGGAAGAATGGTTTTCAGAAAATTAGCTTTTACTCAAGTCTTAGAAATGAACATGTGACCATTTTGCATTCTTTTATACTTTTTACTTTGGGGTACTGTGGCTTGCTTTCATCCTAATGTACTGAGGACCTTGGCTGGGGCATCTCCTCTGAGTTACCAGTGACTTACTCCCTGCCACTGAGCAGAGGTCCCCTGTGAGACATGTATCAGCAGTTCTGCTGGTGGTTACTCTGCACTACTAGGCAAGGTGCTCAGCCTCTCCAAGCCTCTCCTCCTGTAACATAGAATCATACAGGCACAGCAGGGTGGTGCACACCTATAATGCTGGCACTCGGGAGATGGAAGGCAGAGGACCACAAGTTTGAGGTCACCCTGGGCTGTATGGTAAGACCCTGTCTCAAAAAAAAGAAAGGAATGTGGTAATGTTAGTGCTGCTCTGTGTGACTGCAAGAACTAAATGAGACAGTATTTGCAAGTGCAGGCATGAGCACAGAGCCTTTGACTCTGTGTGTGTGTACACATATTTATGTGCATGTGGCATGAGCACAGAGCCTTTGACTCTGTGTGTGTGTACACATATTTATGTGCATGTGCACACATGTATGCATGTGTGTATGTACACATATTTGTGTGCATGTGCACACATGTATGCATGTGTGTATGTACACATTTATGTGCATGTGTACATGTGTATGCATGTGTGTATGTATGTACACATACTTATGTGCATGTGCACACATGTATGCGTGCACATTGTGTGTGTGTGTGTGTGTGTGTGTGTGCGTGTGTGTGCAGGGCAGGATTGCTGCTGACTGTCTTCCTCAATCACTCTCCACCTTATTTTTGAGACAGGGTGTCTCACTGAAACTAGAGCTTGCTGCTTTGGCTTGGCTAGCTGGACAGCCAGCAAGCCCCAGTGATCGTTCTGTCTGTGCTTCTGCAACTCTGGGTTTACAGACATGTGCCACTGTGCATGGCTTTACATGTGGGTTCTGGAGATTCAGACTCATGGCAGACACTTTACTGACTAAGCTATCTCCCCAAGGCCTTTATGACTTTCTTATGCTTCCTTCAGTTTACCTGGTAATTTTTCATCTTCTGCAGAGAAGATAGTGTTTAATATTATAGCAGTCCCTTGGTTAGCTCAGGCTCTGAATCAGTGTTTTGACTCTTGAATAACAGTACTGCTTGTACTGATTGATGCTCTTCAGACAGATGCCAGCAAACTGAAGTAGACTCTTGAGAGGTGCCTCTGGTGCAGAGGAATTCTATAGCCTCTAGCTCTTCTGTACATACGAGGATCAAACTCTACTTGGAGTTTAGTACTTATGCCTTGGTTCCAAACAGGGTGCCTCCACCTCTTCACCAGTTCCTCAAGAAACATAGGTGTGGTACTTAACAGTTCTTCAAGAAGCATAGGTGGGGTACTTACAGTTTTTGTTTGCCTCTGTCCATTCATGAATTCCTATCTTCATTCCCCCTGCAGTTTCTGGAGAATTTTCTCAGCGTGCAATCTCCTGCTGGCTGTGTGACCAATCCAGATGCACGCACTCCTCTTTACCTCAGTAAGCTTCACTGGGTGTAGGTGGAGCTTAGGCCAACTTTTAGCTTTGGGCTGCCCTGTTTCAACACTTATGCTATCAGTGGCTTCTGGCTGTTCTTTTAAAAAGTGCTCACTCATCCTAACTATTCTTCCACATAGATTTAATGCTATGTTCTATATCTGGGAGCCATTGGTGCGTGGTGCCTCAAATACTGATCCTTGCCAGGAGATCGAGGAATGAAAGTCCCTGGTCATTATCTTTCTTACTGTGTCATCTTGGGAACCACACACACAAAAAGGAGTCATGTATTCCTAACTTTATGTAGAATGTAAACATTGCTTTTCTAATGTAAATGTAGTAGAGAGCTTCTTTGTAACACATTTCACTATTAAACTCTTTTATCACAGGAACTTTCTAGCTGTGAGGTAGGTAATAAAAATCCAACAAGGTAATTTCAGAGAGGAATGGAAAAAAAAAAGAAAATGGGTTGGACAGATGCAAAAGAGAATAATAGGTTGAGGGGCCTATGCTCACTGCCTAGTCAAGCAAGCTCTTTCTTACTCAGCCCTGTGGAAAAGGCAGGCCATAAGGCATGAGTGACTGGTCTGAGAACACGAGAAATCAAGATTTGGAACCAAAGGAACCTGGAAGATGGTGTAGATTAGATCAGAAAGGCAGATACAGAGGAGACTGGCAAGGTATACCACAGCTGAACTGTGTCCAAGGCAGCAGTGGAGCAAAACAGCCGCCCTGATGTCGCTTCCGCATCTGAGGATATCCACTGCAGGGGCCACGTGTGTTCCTGAAAGATTTGTACATAGAAATCCTAAGCAGCAAGCTGCTGGTGTTAAGAGGTGCATTTCTAATCACTGGGAGTTGATTAGATCTTATGAGTGGGATTAGTGCCTTAAGAAAGAAGCTGAAAAGCTGGGCCTGGTGGCGCACGCCTTTAATCCTAGCACTTGGGAGGCAGAGGCAGGCAGATCTTTGTGAGTTCAAGGCCAGCCTGGTCTACAGAGTGAGTTCCAGGACAGCTGGGGCTACAGGGAGACCCTGTCTCGAAAAGACAAAAAAAAAAAAAAGAAAAGAAAGAAAGAAGCTGAAGGGGGCTCATTTACCCCTTCTGCCATGGGAGCACCCAGCTTGAAGTTGGCTGTGTGCAACACACAGGGACCACCAGTAAACTCAGGAGCGCTGGAGCCCTGATTCTGGGTTTCCCAGCATCCAGAACTGGCAGAAAGGAATTTCTGTTATTTATAAGCTTAAAAGAACGAACAAGCATAGCCTTGACCATGACGTTTAGGCACTGCTTTTCTTTCAGTGCTCTGTCTACTGGAGTGAGAGCTTTTCGCAAGAGACAAGTTCTGTCTTCTAAAGAAATCACTTTGGCTGTTACATGAGGATGGACTGTGGCAAAGAAGCCACAAAAGACCTGCTCAGAGGCAGTACAGTTGCCCACTAGGGTGGTGGTGACAGAGAAGGATGCAGGAAGTGTATCATAATTCCTGATGAGTCTTCACTGTTGTGTCTTCTGCTGCTATTTGTATTATCTCCCTTTGGAGACATCAGGACTGGTTAAGAAAGTGGCATTCGCCACCTACAAACATTTGAGTTTAGTGAGTTGAAAGCTTAACATTAGATATTGTCTGAGCTCCTCGAATTCAGGCTTGGCCAGGGACATCCTCTTCCACAGAAGTGGCTGGAGTTTGTCCAGGTTCCTGCAGTACCACTTTGCCCATGCATCTAGTGCAAAGGCTGGAGTCTGTCCAAGTTCCCTAGGTACCACTTTGCCCATGCATCTAGTGCAAGGCTGGAGTCTGCCCAAGTTCCCCAGGTACCACTTTGCCCATACATCTAGTGCAAAGGCTGGAGTCTGTCCAGGTTCCCGCAGTACCACTTTGCCCATGCATCTAGTGCAAAGGCTGGAGTCTGCCCAAGTTCCCCAGATACCACTTTGCCCATGCATCTAGTGCAAAGGCTGGAGTCTGTCCAGGTTCCCGCAGTACCACTTTGCCCATGCATCTAGTGCAAAGGCTGGAGTCTGCCCAAGTTCCCCAGGTACCACTTTGCCCATGCGTCTAGTGCAAAGGAGTTCCATAGCTTTCTCTCTCGTGTGCATATATGAGTGAGGCTCTGTGTGCAGCTTAGTGCCTGTGCGTTGACAAACAAGGCCACTTATCCATACGATATGACTGAATTTAGGCTGAGAGAGCATTTAATGCAACTGTCTTGTCTGATAGGGGAGTAAATTGAAGCCTAGAGAATTACATTGACCTGCCCAAACTCTGCATAGAAATTCCTTTCCTGATGTGCAGGCCAATTCTTTATTCAGATATATTCTTTTACTTTCCTAGTGTGTCATTTATTTGTTGAAGTTCTCGTAGATATTAATAATTACAGTGAAAATTTCTACATGATAGTCAATATATTGTGTATTCATAGCAATGTTGTTAGTGCTCTCATGCTAACAGGACCCAGTTAGAGGTAAGTTAAGAATTGAGATTTGGAATTTGAAGGAAGAGGAAAAAAAAGGGGGGGAGGGGACTGCTCCTTGATCCCAGAGGCAGCTATTGTTAATGTTTGGCAGGTATCTTAGTGCTGGGATTAAAGGTGTGCGCCACCATGCCCAACTTTTTTATATTTTTTAACATAGCTTGATTTTCTCTCTTTTGAAGGCTTTTCTTCCCCTTTTTCTTTTTAAGACAGGGTCTCCCTGTAGTCCCAGCTGGAACTCAATATGTAAACCAGGATGGCCTTGATCTTAGAGATCCACCTGCCTCTGCCTCCTGAAGGCTGCCACCATGCCCAGCTTCTCATATACTTTTTTCATTTAATAATACAGACATTTTCCTATATTGTCAAAAAGTCTTAGGATAATTTCCAGTGTCTTTATGGTATTAAACACTATGGATATACCATAATTATCCTTAAAATTCCTTTTTAGTTTGTTATAAATAATCATCCAGTGGCACCTCAAAATGC
>VZQC01013045.1:4997443-5208687 GCA_009823505.1 Rhizomys pruinosus | reverse complement strand
TTTTTTTTTTTGTCTTTTCGAGACAGGGTCTCCCTGTAGTCCCAGCTGTCCTGGAACTCACTCTGTAGACCAGGCTGGCCTTGAGCTCACAAAGATCCGCCTGCCTCTACCTCCCAAGTGCTACAATTAAAGGCGGGCGCCACCACGCTCGGCTCTCAATTACATCTTTGTAAACATAAAGGAAAACCTGTGTGTGTGTGTGTGTGTGTGTGTGTGTGTGTGTGTGTGTGTGTGTGTGTGTTGGAGACAGGGTCCTCCTGTACCTCCAGCTGGCCTGGAACTCACTATGTAGACCAGGCTGGCCTTCAACTCACAGAGCTCTGCTATCCTCTGCCTCCTGAGTGCTGGGATTAAAGGCATGCACTACCAGGCCCAGTATGAAACCCTTCTTGAATGACTATTAAGCTCAAGTTTTCTCTGATATCTATGCTACTGAGCCACAAAAACAAGTTGACCTTTAAATGTGAAGAGTTGTGTTTTCACTTCTCACTTGATGTCTGAACAAACATGGTAGTGCTGCTGTCTTGCACAGAGCCTGCTTGCTTCATCACTACAGTCTTGAGATATGGCTAATTTGTTTTTGACTTTTAAAGATTTTTTTCAGAGTTTAATGAAAAATTTAAAAAAATACAAAGTTCACTTTTTTAATGTTGTACAAAAAAAGGTGAGTAGAACCAAAAGTTAATAAATGTCATCACCGGGACTGGAGAGATGGCTCAGTGGTTAAAAGTGCTGACTGCTCTTGCAGAGGACCCGGGTTCAATTCCCAACACCCACATGGAGGCTAAGAACCATCTTTAACTCCAGTTCCAGGGGAATCTGAAGACCTCTTCTGACCTCCATGGCATTGCATGACAGGGGTGGACCAACCTACATGCAGACAGTATACCCAATACACATAAAAAATAATAGCCAGGTGTGGTGGCACACGCCTTTAATCCTAGCACTTGGGAGGCAGAGGCAGGCAGATCTTTGTGAGTTCAAGGCCAGCCTGGTGTACAGAATGAGTTCCAGGACAGCTGGGGCTACAGGGAGACCCTGTCTTGAAAAGACCACACACAAAAAAAATAATAAATTTAAAAAATTTTAAATAAAATGTTTAAAAAAATAAATAAAATAAATGTCATCACATTTGTTCATACCACTATCTAGTTCTTCAGAGTCATTTTACTATTCAAATAGGAAGGAGGTGGGTGGTAATTTAATGACTGGGAACAAGATAAAAACAAAAACATTTCTACAATTTTTCTTCTACAAAAATATGGAACGCTTCACAAATTTGCATGTCATCCTTGTGCAGGGGCCATGCTAATCTTCTCTGCATCATTTCAATTTTAGTATCTGTGCTGCTGAAGCGAGGCTAATTTGCTTTTTGTATACAGTTCAAGGCCCTGCTACAGAGACCCAACTTGACATGTCTACAGCTCTCTTTCTCTCTCTCTCTCTCTCTCTCTCTCTCTCTCTCTCTCTCTCTCTCTTCAGAAGCCGATGATGCCAGATCTCCTGAAGCTGGAGACACAGGTAGTTGTGACCCGTCAATTGTGAGAGGTGGGAACTGAATTCAGGTCCTCTTCAAGAGCAACATACACAAGGTCGCAACCTCTGAGCTATCTCTTCAAGATCTGACTATAGCCATTTTGATCACAGTAACTACTTTTTTCTTATTTGGTGACCTGAGCATGAATTCCAAACCTTAGAAGGTAACAAAGTCATTCAAGGATTTCTATCTGGTGATTGTCATCCTGCCTGCTTCTTAACGGGTGCTTGACATGTCAACAGCTTTCAAGAAAGCACCCACGCATTCAAAGTTTCCTCAACCCAGCTTTGCCTAGCATATAAACCCCTTCCTTCTGCTGGGGGATCTCCCTGTTGGCTCCCTTCTAAGACATCCTTCTGTCCACAAGTGTTTTTGAGACAGGGTCTCCCTGTAGCCCCAGCTGACCTGGAACTCACTCTGTAGATCAAGCTGGTCTTGAACTCACAGAAATCTGCCTGCTTCTGCCTCCTGAGTGCTGGGATTAAAGGCATGCGCCACTACACCCAGCCAAAAGAGTAGTTGTTTCTGACCGGTTTCAAACCGGGGACCTTTCGAATGTTAGGCAAATGTGATAAGGCAAATGTGATAATCACTACACTCTGGAAACAGCATTATTTTTAATATCAGGCCACAAACCAAGCAGGTTACAAAGAAATGTGCAATATTTCCTAAGTATCAAGCATCTATCTGTGAATTGTGTGCATTGTTTCAAAAGTAGAAAAGTTATTGGTATACTTATTAGTTGTTGGAGTTTGACATACTAAAATACCACCAGACATTCGCGTCAAAGCTATTGGTAAAAGTTATTGGGAAGAAAGAAACAAGCCCATCTTGTCTGAAAATGCTGTCTTAACATGTCCCCTTAGGAATACTATACAAACAAAATACGAAACATCTAAAAGTAGAAAAGAACCCAATATTCAAAACAAAAAATGAGAAAAAAATTATTCCATTTGAGTGGTTCATTGTTCTTGTTTGAGCAACCTGAATTTTTTTTTTTTTCTGGTCTTTTCGAGACAGGGTCTCCCTGTAGCCCCAGCTGTCCTGGAACTCACTATGTAGACCAGGCTGGCCTTGAACTCACAAAGATCCTCCTGCCTCTGCCTCCCAAGTGCTAGGATTAAAGGCATGCGCCACCACGCCTGGCTACAACCTGAAATTTTTTTTGAGAGGGGGGGTGCCCCTGGGGAAACTTTTGACGGTAGGAGTTATGCACAGAAGTTGCAGGAGACTTGGATGACAACTTTGTACCACTTGTGAGAGCACCACATGAGTGTATCAATCTTTATTAAGAAAATAGCACTGGAAAGCATTCCTGTATATATAGAGAGAAGGTGTTCTTATTCAAAATTGTTGGAAACTGACGGATTTCATGACAGAAAAGAGTATAAATAACTGGCTCAAACCTTCAGAACTGCAGTCCTGGCTGGGAATGCAGCTCATTGGTGGAGCTCTGGTCCTGAGTGCGAGGCCCTGAGTTTAATTACTGGCCCCACAAAAACCAAAGCTCAGACCAAAACAACAAAACCTTAAGCTTTAATAATATCATTTTTTTTCCTGATTTGGATTCTCTACTAATATTACAGATTTCAAATGTACCTTTTTTCTCTTATTTCAAAAGTAAATACATTCAACACAAAATTTTAGGTATGCATCCTTCCAATCTTTTAAAATAGATGTATAAAAACATTTTTCTTGGCTGCAGTATGGAGTCAACAGCACGTGCTGCTTTATCATCTGCTTTCTCCTCACACTTATTCTATGTACATGAAAGGGCTTTAGGGGGCTGGAGAGATGGCCTAGCAGTTAAGAGTGCCGACTGCTCTTGCAGAGGACCAGGGTTCGATCCCCAGCACCCACATGATGGTTGAAAACCATCTGTAACTCCAGTTCCAGGGGAATCCGATGCCCTCTTCTGACCTCCGCGGCATTGCACGACATGGGTGCACAAACCTACGTGCAGACAGTACATTCATACACATAAAATAAATAAATAAATAAAAATTAGGAAATTAAAAAAAAGAACAGCCAATGCTTTAAAAAAAGGGGGGGGCTTTAGAACCTGAAGGGCATATATATTTCTAGATTCAGTGGTTTGTTGTATTGGCTCATTATTCACCCCAGATAGAGTACAAAGACCAAAGAAATTATTCTACTCATGTTTAGCTTGGTGAACCAATGAATTTAATTAAGGGTGAAAGGCTGTTTACAGGAGCAATGAGCAACTTATAAGTGAGAAGCTTCGCCACTGAAGAAAATGTCTCCCTGAAACCAAAACCTTTTCCACTTCTATATCCTCAGGGAGGGATGGGGCTGCAGAAGCCTCTCCCTCCTCCATGATGGCCAGTAGTAGACCTGATCCTGTGTGGGTCTCATGGTGGAATCCTCAGCTGCTGAGAGAGGTTGAATAAGCAATAGCCACATCATTCCCAGAGGATAGCCCTCCACAATAGCTGCTTCTAGTAATTATCTGGGCTACCTGCAGGCAATGGGTGGACTCGCTGTCTCTCCAGAGCAAACTCAGTGTTTGTTGGAATTGAAAACAATTAGAATAATGTGAAAATAAAATCCCCCCGACCTGCAAGATAGACATAGTGAATACTTAACACTTATATCTTTGTTCTATGCCATGAATTCCAGAAGCCTGCTCTTTCTTTTCTAGGTCTTCAATAATTCCCTGGCTTTTCCAGAAATGGTATTGATACCAGGGAATAACTGAGAGATTGAAGCTGTTTTCAGAAGTAAAAAAAAAAAAAAACAAAAAAAAACTCAGGGAAGCAAGGCAGCTTGGCATAAAGGCACTAATTATGACAAAAATTATATAAATTCAGCATATTCAAGATAGTTGTAGTAACTCTAAAAAGTAAAAATAAATACATTTTCCTTTTTTTTTTTTTTTCTTTTTTTTTGGTCTTTTCAAGACAGGGTCTCCCTGTAACCCCAGCTGTCCTGGAACTTGCTCTGTAGACCAGGCTGGCCTTGAACTCACAAAGATCCATCTGCCTCTGCCTCCCAAGTGCTAGGACTAAACGTGTGCGCCACCATGCCCGGCAAATAAATACATTTTCTATGTATTCAAACACTTGCTACAATAAATGTACCATTCACACAAATACACCCCAGATTTGTTTAAGGTTCTGAAGTTTGATCAAAATCAGTCAAGCCAGCTCACCATTCAGCTACACGGACATAGAAAAAAAAATTTAAAGAAGTGACTCTTTAATGCAGCCCAGGTTGGTGTAGATATGTAGATAGACCAGGCTGGCCTGAAATGAGCAATCTTCCTGCCTCGGCTCCTGAGCGTGGGATGACAGGCATGCAGAACTACACTGGATAATTGTATAAGATGATTAAGAAACCTCTGGCCTACCTTATCAGGTAAACGTGGAGTCAAAAGCTTGTTTTTAAGGGTGCCAGTGACAGCCTTGGGCTTTGGGGATGACATTTGTAGACCAAAGTGATGGCAAAGTTCCTGGAAATATTCACAGTGATGTATTTATTTACCTGCGGAACATAAGGGAGGGTCATTTGGGGGGTATAGGACCCATTGTTACAAGTTGAAGTCAGATGTTTGTGTGATGCACAAAGGAAATGTGGGACCCACTTTTACAGGAAGCTGCCCCCTGAATTCCATAAGCTTAGGTAGGAATGGATCAGAGTCTTGTGTTGCAAGTTTCTAGGTTGCTGTGATTTATTGATGGAAAGAAATTGAGTGGGCATTTTGCAAATCACACAGTCGTCTTATAAAGAATGGATCCATTTTATTAATTTTTAGGTTTATTTTATGTGTGCGTGTGCGTGTGCGTGTGTGCGTGTGCGTGTGTGTGTCTGTCTGTCTGTCTGTCTGTGTATGTGTGTGTTTGTGTGTGTGTGTGTGTGTGTGTGTGTGCCAATGGAAGCCAGAAAGAGGCATCAGCTCCCAGGGAGCAGAGTTACAGGCAATTATATGTGGCCCAGTGTGGGTGTTGGGAACTGAGCTCTGGTCCTCTGCAAGAGCAGTAAGTGTGTGTGACTGCTAAGCCATCTCTCCAGCCCCTGGGTCCATTTTAGATTGAGAAAATGCTAGGTTGATTCATGGGTATTTCTTATTTATTTATTTATTTATTTATTTATTTATTTATTTATTTATGTGTATGAATGTACTGTCTGCATGTAGGTTTGTGCACCCGTGTCGTGCAATGCCGCGGAGGTCAGAAGACATGTAGGATTCCCCTGGAACTGGAGTTCTCCTGGAATTGGAGTTACAGACGGTTCTCAGCCGTCATGTGGGTGCTGGGGATCGAACCCAGGTCCTCTGCAAGAATGGTTGGCGCTCTTAACCGCTAGGCCATCTCTCCAGCCTGATTCATGGGTATTTCTGATACCTTCATTCTGTCCTGAGACAAAGTCAGCCTCTCCAGTAATGATACACTCAATAACATGATTCCTTTCTCTACTGGTTAAAGTCCTTAATCATCCAAATACTTAAAACATTTACCAGCCTTAACTCATTGAAGTGAGAGGGCTTTTATAAGTGACAAGAATGGGGAAGGAACAATTAACAAGGAATAATTAAAACTCCAGTAAAATTCTTCAGATTTGCAAATCATATTTTAAAATATTGCTGGGCATAGTGCTGTATGCCTTTAATCCCAGCACTCAAAAGGCAAGAGCAAGAAGATTTCTGTGAGATTGAGGCCAGCCTGGTCTACATAGCAAGATCCAGGCCAGCTGGGGCTACAGAGAGATCTTGTCTGAAAAAAAAATTACCATAGGCTTAGGTATGCAGATCAGTGGTAGCATGTGTAAGTGCTAGGAATTATGTCCCTACACCACACAGACACACACATGCATACACTCACATAGACACACGCACCTACACACTCACAGACACATGCACATGCACCGACATACACACATATGCACACACACAAGCACATGCAGAGACACATGCTATGTACATAGAGACACATGCACACACACAGACATGCACACACACATACATGCACACACACATGCACACACTCACAAATACAGACACACAGACATACACACATGCACACAGACATACACACACTCACACAGATGCACATGCACGCACACTTCTTGTGGGTGAAGAATCCTAATTAAGTCACTGCTCTAAATCTTCCGTGACTCTTGTCTTAGGTCCAAGTTGCCCTCCCCGTTCCCTGAAGGCTACCAGCTGAAGTAATCTGAGCTAAATTATCTCTGTTAGTGATCCTGACTGTTTCTGTGGGTAAATGGTGGGGAAACTTCAGAGTGTCGGGAAATTTGCACACAGGATCTTGCTTGGTACAGTTCCTTGACCTTCTCTTTGCTTCCCTAACCTCCAGAAATGAACATTACTTATTCAACATCTACCATCTGAAAAAAAATATGGCCATCAACATGATTTCCTAAGTTGTTTGGAAAGACTCAGACATTAATCTCCATGTGATTGCTAATGGTGGTGCTGTTCACAAGACAGGCGGCACAAGCCGCAAATGGAAGCCTTGTGAGTAATTTTGAATTTTTGTTTTTGTTTCTTTGCGTTTTTTGAGACAGGGTCTCCCTGTAGCCCCAGTTGGCCTGGAATTTGATATGTAGACCAGACTGGCCTCACTTTACAGAGATCCAACTGCCTCTTCCTCCCAAGTGCTGAAATTAAAGACAGGGGCCATCACGGCCAGCAGTGTGAGTCATTTTAAAATTGCTAGTCTTTTTATTTGTGTTTTTTGCTACTCTTTTTCTAAAAAAGAATAAAATGCATGTGAAATTATTTTAAAAACACATCTTATAATAAACCCATTTAAGTAGTGCCACTTCAACATGTAAACTTGTTACATTAAAATATACTTGTGTGTCTATATGTGTGCATGTATGCCACGGTACTCATGAACAGGTCAGAGGACAACTTTCAGAGTCGGTTCTCCCCTTCTACCATGTGGATCCTGGGGATTGAACTCAGGCATTGAGCTTGGTGGCATTTTAAGTTGTTAATACAGTAGGTTACATTCCTTTTTTGTACAAAGAGTTAGAAATCAACCGATTTCTATACTCAGTAACCACAGGTGGCTGGTGGCTGCCCCAGTAGACATCACAGTTCTATAGACATAATACTTCGGGGCTGGAGAGATAGTCTAGCGGTTAAGAGCACCGACTGCTCTTGCAGAGGACCTGGGTTCAATCCCCAGCACCCACATGGTGGCTAAGAACCATCTGTAACTCCAATTCCACGAGAACTCCAGTTCCAGGGGAATCCGAGACCCTCTTCTGACCTCCACGGCATTGCACGACACAGGTGCACAGACCTACATGCAGACAGTACATTCATACACATACAAAAATAAATAAAATAAAATAAAATAAAATAAATTAAAAAAAGAAATAATACTTCAAAGCTACTAAGTGTGCCACTTGCACAACCATACACACTGGCCTTATTCCATTATAGCCTATTTTATGCACAGTATAAACACAAAGGAACTCTATATGAATCAAGACAGCGGGCACTGAAGCTGCAGAATGGCAGCACAGAAGCATTTGGTTACTCTGTTCAAAGTTTGAGTAATTTGTTAACTTTCAAATAGCAGGATACTGCCAGAAAAGAATGAATTTCTCAGCTTTCCCCCCATTAATTGTAAAATACAGCAACCTTAGACCTACATCTCCATGTGACAATATTCCTTTGGCCTGGAGGAAAGATTGCTTCTTTTGAAGTTCATAGAAGTCCCTGTCTGGCAGGCTTACTCTTACATTATCTGAATTTGTGATCCTTGGTCCTACTGAGATACACACCAAGCTGTTAGGATTAGAGTCTGTATGCTTCCCTATGTAAAAAATGTTTTATAGTATACATTGAAAAGCTTTTCTAACAATGGTTGTTGGGGTTTTTGAGAAGGGTCTCATCTAGCCTTTAGCCCCATGATGGTGACCTTGAGCTTCTGATCCCCCTGCCTCTACCTTCCAAGTGCTAAGATTACAGGTATGTGCAACCACTGTTAGTTAAGGTGGTGCAGGGGATAGAACCCATGGCTTCATGCATGCTAGGCAGGTCTGCTACCAAGTGAGCTACATCCTCAGCCTCGAACAATAATTTAAAAATGTGTTAAATTAATTTTATGTCTATGCTAGTGTGTATGTAAGTGTACCCATGTCCTGCAGTGCCCATGAAGGCCAGAAGAGGGCATCAGATCCCCAGAACTGGAGTTACAAATGGTTGTTAGCTACTATGTGGGTGCTGGGATTTGAACCTGGGTCTTCTGCAAGAGCAGCCACTGCTCTTAACTGCTGAGCCATCTTTTTAGCTTGGCTCTAACAATAATTTTATAAATTGCTATTTTATCGAACCAGTGTTTAATAAGGACAAATCCATTAAGAAAGGGCTAAAGGATATGAAGAACTGAAGCAAGGCTGTATCACATCATCTGGTGAGAAGAGACAGCCAATCAGCAATTTAGTCCTCAGTCCCCATAATAACGCATTTCAGAAGCTCAAAGTAAATAATCATGATATAAGAAGTAAGCATAGGCTGGGCATGATGGCACACACCTTTGATCCCAGCACTTGGGAGGCAGAAGAGGCAGGCGGATTTCTGAGTTCAAGGCTACCCTAGTCTACATAGTGAGTTCCAGACCAGCTGGGGCTACAAGGAGACCCTGTCTCAAAAAGATAAAGACAAATTTAAAAATTAAAAGTAAAGAAGTAATCATAAGAATAAGTTCAGCTGGGCGTGGTGGTGCACGCCTTTAATCCTAGCACTTGGGAGGCAGAGGCAGGCAGATCTTTGTGAGTTCAAGGCCAGCCTGGTCTACAGAGTGAGTTCCAGAACAGCCGGGGCTACAGGGAGACCCTGTCTCGAAAAGACCAAAAAAAAAGAATAATAAGTTCAAAGGACTAGAGAGATGGCTCAGCAGTTAAGAGCTTTGGCTGCGCAGGGCATGGTGGTGCACGCCTTTAATCCTAGCACTTGGGAGGCAGAGGCAGAGGCAGGCAGATCTCTGTGAGTTCAAGGCCAGCCTGGTCTACAGAGTGAGTTCCAGGATAGCTGAGACTACAGGGAGACCCTGTCTCAAAAAGACCAAAAAAAAATAAATAAATAAATAAAAATAAAATGCTCATCTGTTTATTATCCTTGTACATGACCAAAATTGATGATTAGGAACTCTTGTAGACTTAATGTTGTTAATCGTTTTAGCTTAGGGAGAGACTTGAAATCTCCCTTATCCCCCTTTTAGAAGGTAGCAGGACAGTAAGTATTTCCTGTGTGATACAGAATAATGCTTACCATCTTGTGTTTCATAGTGAGACAATTTGAATTTAGGACCCTCTCTCCTTGGTTGGTACTTCTGTAACAATGAATTAAATCTGTTTTAATTTCCTTATGTATGAAGCTAGTTCCTTCAAGCAGTGATAAGTATGAAATACAAGTGAAGTTCTCAGTGTGCTTGGCACAAATATTCCATTCTAAATATTCATTTTATTTGATATTCTGTTGAGGAAAAAACAGTAAGATATTTCAAGTCAGTAGTTGGATTTTTTTTTTTTTTTTAGAAATATCCCAAAGTAAATAGAAATAGAAATGTTTTATAAGTGTAAGTGCGACATAAAATTGAGTGTTTGTGAAACTGAGGATGTGGCTCAGTGCACATGCCTAGCAGGTGTGAGACCCTGGGTTCAGTCCTTGGTCACCAAAATAAAATAAATTACATGCTTTGTTACCTCTATATGTTTTCAGTTTTCAAAATATTACCTTTCTTTCTTAATGACTGACACCTTTAGTTCGAAAGTTCTCTTTCCTTAGCACAGTAGTAATGGGCTACTTAAACAGCAGTATACTAGGATGTTACATACAGTGTATAAAAACTATGGAGGACTGTTTTAAACACTGACTTGAAAACCACGAANATATTATGTATGAATACACAAAGCATCAATAAAAAAATGAAAATTAAAAGAAAAAAAGATTATGAATTAAGTTTAAGTTGATGTCCAGGACCAAAGCTGTCCATGACCAAGTCCATGCCTCTTTGGGGGCCAAGAACTTAGTCATGTTCAGGTTTATGATCATGGCCAATCAGATGATGTTCACTAAACCAGTCATGCCCATGAGTGCGTCTTTGTTCACTTTCTGGATACCATGGAAGTGTAGGGTGGACTTACCGTTCTTCCTTCGTTTCCTGTACAGGAACTGCTGGGAAAGGTGAAAAACCCGGAGGCCTTCTCAGCATCGTACCCATTTCTACTGGTTTACACTTGATAGTAGACTCAACTTTCTGCTTCCAAGGTCTCATGTAAGATTCAGCAGTGCAACCAGTTGTTTGGTCTCACAGTTTGCTGTCAATTCTGTGTTACTTTCTTTGGAACATTCTGTCTCTCTGGCTCTGAACTAGATAACATACTTAGTTCCAGCTACCACCAATAGCTCCTAATGTTTTTTCTTTTGAGACAAGTCTTCCCTGTGTCCCCGCTGGCCCAGAACTTCATCTGTAGTCTGGCTGCCCTGAACTCAGGAGATCCCCTGCCTCTGCTCTCAAGTGCTGGGATTAAAGGCATGGGCCACATGCCAGGCTACTTTCCTCTCAGTCCCCTCCTAGAAAACAGGTGAAATGGAATCAAAGACTTCAATGAAGAAAACAAAGCAATAACTCCTGAAACATAGGAACATCAATGGGGAGGTCGTGAGCTCTCTCCATGACATCAAGAAGCTAATTTGCTTCCTGAACTAGGGTCTGGCCCTGGTTACTTGAACGGTTGTCAATCAGGGTCCCCTTCATTTTGGCTTTCTTGGCTTCCAATCCAGCCAGCTCTTGCAGCGTCTCTTGCTCACCTTTGCGCTCCAGCTGCTTTTCAATCACTTTGGCATTCTGCGCGTAGGAATCAGCAACTTCCCTAGCCTCTATCTCTTCTTCTTCTTCATCGATGGTAGACACGGTAACAGAGCTGAACTTGCCCATGTCTTTGGTGCATTTGGTCATCATCACCTTCTTAGGCGGCTCCTGTTTCTTCTGAGTATATATATTAGTTTTCCTGAAGCCCTGGCCAAACTTCACTAGTGCTCCGTCAACGATGAAGGTCACGGAGGCATTGGGCTGGTGCTGGTAGAAGAGCAGCAGGCCACACTTCGCACACTTCTTTCTGTACTGACGTTCGAAGCCATCAGGCCTCCGAAGGTACACAGTTTCCCCATCTTCTACGTTACAAAACTTATGGACGTGTTTGGCAGCATCAATCACGCGAGCCCAGTCGCGAGGCCTCAGGGGCAACCTCTCTAGCTGACGATCCAGCACCAGCACCATCTGGCTACACAAACAGTAGTAGACATGGAGGGGCTTCTCACTGTCATATTCCTCACAATCGCGAGTGTCGGAACAGACCACCGACCTGGACACCACTTTCGGCATAATTCCGAAGGAGCAGCCACAAAACCCTAACGACCGGAAGAAGCAAACAGAGATGACGCCCAAAGATGATGCCCAGAGATGACGCACAAGGCGGCGCGCACAAGTGACGTCACAGACCGGTGGGCGGGGCTTTCGTTGGGCTCTTGCACAGATGCAGTCTATATTTTCTTTCTTTTTGTTTTGGGGGTATGGCTTTTTTTTTCTTTTGTTTTTTTGGTCTTTTTGAGACAGGGATCTGTCGTTGGCTGTCCTGGAACTCACTATGTAGACCATGCACGCCTTGAACTCACAAAGGTCCACCTGCCTCTGCCCTCCAGGTGCTAGGAGCTAGGATTAAAGGCGTGCACCACCACACCTAGCGGGTGGTATTTTTTTTTTTTTTATTGTTTTTGGTTTATTCTTTTTATAAATTTTATTTTTTATTTTTTCGTGTACGAATGGACTGTTGACGTAGGTTTGTGCACCCATGTTGGGCAATCCGTGGAGTCAAAAGGAGGTGTCGGATTCCCCTGGAACTGGAGTTCTCCTGGAACTGGACTTACAGACAGTTCTCAGCTGCCATGTGGGTGCTGGGGATCACACCCGGGTCCTCTGCAAGAGCAGTTGGTGCTCTTAACCGATAGGCCATCTCCCCAGGCCCGGAACTGTCGTTTTTAAGACAGGGTCTCTCTGTAGCCACAGCTGGCCTGGAACAGAGATGCTCCTGCCTCTGTCTCCAGAGTGCTGAGATTAAAGGTGTGTACCACTGTGTCCAGCTTAATTTTATTTCTGTCTTCTCTCTCCTCTTGGTTGTGTTCACAATCCCAGACTGAATCATGTGGTAGGGGATTATTAACCACCAGCTCCTGTGATCTCTCTCTCTCTCTCTCTCTCTCTCTCTCTCTCTCTCTCTCTCGTAAAACCACTTCCCAACAGTTGCCCTAGATGCACCAAGGACATACAGTAGCCGGCCCTAAACTGAAGGATGCTCTCGATCATTCCATCAGAAAGCTTAAGCATAGAATAACATAGCTTTCTGTTTCAAAATTCAAAAAAGCTCCATCCTCACCTATGCCTGTTCCACCTTATTTATTGAGGCAGGGTCTCTCAATCAAACCCAGAACTCATCAATTTGGCTAGTCTTACCAAGCAGCCTGCTCTGGGCATCTCTTTCTCAGGAGGCTTGGGTTACTACCAGAAGACTACCATGGCAACCCAGCAATTCCGTGAGCTTTATATCACTGAAAATTTTCACAAACTAAGCAAATGCTAAGGTCATGACAACAATTATACTTTAACATATTCTGGAGCTGGAGAGATAACCCAGAAATTAAGAGTACTGTGTGCTTTTCTAGAGGACCTGGGTTCAATTTCCAGTACCCACATAGCAGATAAACACCATCTGTAACTCCAGTTCCAGGAGATCTGGCACTCTCTTCTGGTCTCTACTGGCTACATACATGCAGGCAAAACACTCATATGGATTAAATAAATACAAATTTTAAAAATGCAATATGCCATTAATCATAATATTTGCAACTATTAAACTTATGACGGAATTTTTCTAGGTATGGACATACACAGTGGTTTTGTCTCCAGTAATTTGCTGTCTTCCCAACATATAGACTCTACTTGTTCAGGTTTGTGTGACTTTTTGATCCCTGGAAAGTGTCACACGTTCTTCTCTTTCTGGCACAATAATTGTTAGGTTATGAAGGCGCGGATCCCCATAAAAAGGCACATGAGATTTAAGTTATTCCGGGAACATGACTTACTTCCATCAGAACTGCCAGAGCCGGCTACCTGTGGGCATGTAGTGGGTTAGCAGCCGGAACAAGATGGTGACGGGGCCCACCCAATTTATAAGCCATGGGGCAGGACTTAGGTACAGGCGAAGAGGTCTAAGATTGACGAGCCTCTGGAGGAAGTGGAAACTGTTGTCCTTGGAATTCTGGGAAACCCGACTCTAACATTGCAGCCTTTTGATTATGATAAGGGGAATGGGACTGTTTTCTCTTTTGTATCTGCTTCAGAGCTGAGGGGGGCGAAGTATCAGGGGAATGGCTGTTAGGCTGGAGGGTTAGAATCTGGTTTCCCAGCTTGGCTGCTCTGGGTGCTCTGCCTGGTGGTTTTGGTCCAGATTGATAGTGGCCAGTACTTAGTGGCATTTTCTTTGCAACTGAAAAGACAAGTGGTTGAGTCTTATATGAGTATACCAGTGCAGGGACTTCATAGTACAACATGGGGTGCGGTACAAGGTGCATTAGCAATTGGAGGGTCCCTGTCTAGGGTCTCGCAGAGGAGAGGAGGACCTGTACTCTATTTCTGATGAATTGGAAAAAAGTTTTAGTACACAGATCTCTAGAATGAGGGCCAGGTTTAGTACACAGGGCTCCAGAATGAGAGCCAGCATAAGCATGAGAATACCAAACGTGGTATTTTTTTGGCATGGCACATTAAATCTGTCACCTATCTCTGAGATATTTTCTAATATGACACAGTATGTTTCTAACTTGGCACAGTAGGTCTCTAACCTATCCCTCTGGTAATGTTATTTCATTTTCTCTTCTTTTGATTATAGTTTCCTATTGGGATGTTTAAAACCACACAGTTAGCTCAGATAAATAAAATTAATTTGTGTGTTAAGGTCAGTTGAGGTTCTGGTCCTTCGGGGGTCACTCAGCCTTCGCCTGGCTCTTTCACCAGTCCATCTATGTGAGACAAAGTCGGATACTTGCTTGACCAGAGCTTTCCTTTGAAGCTGGCGGAATTTCTCCTCTATATGGACTTTCCTCCTTGACTGGACACTGGCTGGATGAAGTCCTTTTATTTTATTTTATTTTTTTTTTTGTATTGTGATGAATGTACGTCTGCATGCAAGTCTGTGCACCCGTGTTGGGCAATGCCGCGGAGGTCAGAAAGGGTCTGGATTCCCCTGGAACTGGAGTTCTCCTGGAATTGGAGTTACAGACGGTTCTCAGCCTCCATGTGGGTGCTGGGGATCGAACCCGGGTCCTCTGCAAGAGGTCGGTGCTCTTAACCGCTGGCTATCTCTCCAGCCCGGATGAAGTCCTTTTAAAGTGAATCTCTAAGACCTCCCTGGCCCGGGATGACTGGTGACTCACTGCCATAGGACATGTAGAAAGGTACTGATGCAGGACCCTAGGACTTAAGTCGACCTCAGAGGGTAGGGGCCAAAATATTGTCCCTTCAAATCCCTCTTGCAAATCAGATTGGAGCTTAAGTATGGTTGCTAAACCTCCAAAGAGGATATTTGAATGAATTTGTTATTTTAATTACTATATAACACCTAAGTAAAGCTTAATCATTAACTTAAGCACTCTTAATAAATTCGTAATTGCTGTGGCAAAATATTCTGACTAATAGTAAAAGTTCATGGTAGGAGCCTGGTGGTAATAACTGCAGCACAGGCTACAAAAGGATGCTACTTACTGGCTTGTGTTGCTGGCTCATGTTCAGCCTATTGTATACAATATAGAAATAGCTGGCCAACGATGGCATTGCCCACAATGGGCACATGCCAGTCCAATGAAGGCCATTATTGAAGTTTCTTAGCTCAGGTGTACCAAGTTGACAGTAAACCTATCCAGTAAGGCGTACAATTTGTTCTTTATGGTCTATAAAGGCCATTTCGGTACTCAAAGTAGAATGGATTAAACATGAAAGCAAAAAAAAAAGTCTAACATAGCCCATGAAACAAACCCAAGAAATAAAGAGGCCAAAACCAAGCCTGCTAGGACTACCTCAAATGAAGGCCATGTCACTTGTCCCCAGATGAATTATAGCTTTGAGAAGGAAAAGAGGGGGGTATTATCACATAGGAACAGCAGACAGGAAATCCAAGGCGCCACCCAAATTGGTTACATTTGACTGTCCCAGTGTGGTCCCCAGAAGTAAACCTAATTTTTCTTAAAAATACAAACAGATACATGTGCTAAAGTGATAAAAACAAGCTTATTAAATACAGTTAGTATAATGGGTAACCAATATTATATATGTCTGTTTCACTTGAGGCTGTAACAGGTATATAGAACTGCTGGGCACTGTCCACAGGTTGCACAGTACTGAGAATCTCCAGCGCAGAACACAATTTCTTGTATATGCCATAACTACATTATAGAGTTCTTAAAAGTGAACAGTACTTCAGACATACACTCAATAAATAAGGTTCTAATAAATAAATTTGGCAATGTCAGTTTACAAAGGTTGTACTTGCAGAGGCACATGCATTTACTATCTACACAGACGTTCTTAATATGCTGTTTAACAATATCATAACACATACACACATTTATCCACACATTCATACAAGAGATTTTTTCATAGTGTTTGTATTGAACAGTCACATACATTGTAAAAAAACACCTTTAGAAATATTATTTAGGGGCTGGAGAGATGGCCTAGCGGTTAAGAATGCTGACTGCTGCTTGCAGAAGACCAGGGTTCGATCCCCAGCACCCACATGGCGGCTAAGACCATCTTTAACTCCAGTTCCAGGGGAATCCGACACTCTCTTCTGACCTCCGCGGCATTGCACGACACAGGTGCACCAACCTACATGCAGACAAAACTTCATACACATATGAAAATAAATAAAAAATATATAAGAAAAGAAAATATTATTTAAGCAGCAGCCCTAATTGATTGCACTGCCAGGGCTGAGATGGCTAATGCAGTTTCCTTATCCTGCTGGCATTGACATCTTGCACCTTTGGTTCTAAAACTATGATTTATTGAAATATTTTAATAAGTGATGGGAAGCAGAATTATATATCTAGGTGAAGCCATGTGCCACTGTCAGTCCAAGTCCAGAGTATGAATGAATCCAGGGATTTTTAAATTGGTCTCTGGTCAGAAGGATGGCCACAGCTTCTGCCTTGTTAAGTGGGAGAAAAGAAAAAACATGTTAGTGAACCCCTAGGGCTCAAAAATCAGGCCTTCGGGGGTCTGGAAAAAAGAGCAGCTAGAAAAGAAACTTTAGTTAGAATGCCTGTGAATAAAATAATTTGGACAGATAAGAAATAAAATCTTTAGATAACCAGTGTAAAAACTTAGGAACCCAGGTTCAAATCAGGACTTTGAAAAGAAAAACAATTTAAGAGGCATGCCAAAAGTAAACAATTAATTTAATTTTTTGGTTTTTGTGCACAAAATAGAATGAAAGAAGTTTGAAGTGGCTACTTTGTTTTGACAGAAATTAACACACAGGAGAACATGGACACATGACAGTTACATAAATCTCAAAGACACATTGGAGAACGTTATAACACACACAGGTTAGACAGACATATAACTTAATTGTATCCATTAACTATGGACAATGGAAATCCGTTTTTCCCCCTAAAATATCATAGCTAAGTGTAGGTGCCCAGAATAACTTGATGTCAAGGCACATGATCTGCTGCACACATAAATCTAAAGTTGTCCATCGTTGTGCAGGGCTGAGGAACAATTAATTTTAATTATCACATTTACACAGAATCATTTAGAGTTTAAGACATGTACTCAGGTGGGAACAGCCTGTGTGCTCATACTGTGCTTTGCAGCACAGACTCTGTGGTGTGTTGTGTGTGTGTGTGTGTGTGTGTGTGTGTGTGTGTGTGTGTGCAGGATGGCGGACAGAGCAGCCAGGTGGATCTGGTTCTCATGGCTTGCCTGTTTCCACCTGGGTTTACCTGATAATTGAAAATAAATGTATTGTTAGTGAAAAATCAAAAGTCCCTTAAGGGGAGGCAGCCAGGAAGGTAAAAGTTTACTGCCTGAGCTAAAATCTGGATCCAGGTGGGATGGGATGTATGGACACACCTTCTTAATCTCAGATAATAGGCTTGTATTCAGAATAGAATAAAAAGGATTTCTGAATAAAATGGGATTTATAAAGAAACCAATGAAATGAAAATGCCGACAAAATCTGAAATTCCCTTAAAAATAGTAAATGTAAACAATATAACAAACAAAAACAAAACACTGTTTGTTAAAAAGCCAGTGATGTAAAATCTCAAGCAACAGCTTGTAAAAATTAAAACTCATCCATACAAAAGTAAAAATAGAAAAAATTGATTTTATTTTGAACAGATGAAAAACAGTAAAAACAAAACTCATACTCGTTCAAAAAATGTATTAATTGAATCTCAATGCCTACTTATAATATCCAATATAAAAACCCAAAAACAAAAAAATTGTGAAGGATCAGAACATGCCCTTAAATAAACTGTAAAAGAATTAAAACATGGCATTACGCTGTTATGAATTTTGATTGACTTTAATTTATTAATTTAAATTCATGGCACGTGGTCAAGATGGCAGCCAAGGAGTAGGTTTGTGTACCATGGAAATGATAAACATAGCCAAAATGGCCACTGGGAAGGAGTGGGTGTGGTTTAGCGCAGCTACCATGGAAGTGGGGCATGCGCCTGACCAGGCACAGCCTGGCTCCACCCTTTCCTGTTTGAATGCGTGGAGGGGAAAAGCCATAGTGAAAAAAGAAAAAGGGAGGAGAAAAAAAGCCTGGATTTAAGGTTGTAGTCCTTTACTACAGAAATCTGCTAAGGCTGCAGGGAGGTTGGGAGAGAGGGAGGGACGGATATCAGAGCACCTGGGGTGGGGGAGGGAAGCAAAGTGTCATGGAACAGGAAAACTCAGCCTTAAAAATATTTTTGAGTACAAAACAGCAGGCTAAGGCTGAGAAGAAGAAAAGCAGAGAGAGAAGGGAGAAAGTACAAGAGGCAGAGAGAGGGAAAGAGAGAGAGAGAAGGAGAAAGAGTGGGGGAGAGGGGAGAGAGAGAGAGAGACCACCTGAACATGAGCGAGTGAAAGTGGACCTTTTGGGTCTAAGAGTGCCTCAAGCAATAGGTGATCACTCACTGCAGGAAAGGAGAGAGTGGCAAGCAAGCAAGAGAGCGAGCATGCAAGAGAGAGCGAAAGAAAAGGAGACCTGTAGGAAGTAAAGCTTTTAGCCTCAGAAGCACCTTCTGAAGATTAGAATGCATCCACTCTAATTTCAGGGGTGCTGGTCAGAGTCTACCGGCCCACATGCGTGGGCGGTGGCTCTGAAATAGGGTCCTCAGGCCTGTAAAATCGGCATCTTGGAATTTACAGGGGGGACCAAAAAACCCAGGGTCCTCAGGCCAGTAAACCCAGCATCCCAGAATTTACAGTGGGACCAAAATAATGGGTCCGGATTCTGTCTCCAGCATCCTGCCAGCCAGCATTCAGGATGGGACAGGATTCTGGAACTCTCTGATACACCAGTTCTCAAGAGAGTCCAAAAATGGGGGAAAATGGAATACAAAAGGAAACAAAAAACTGGAAAAATGGGAGGCTAAATGCAGGAGGGCAGAGGAAGGATGGAGGCAGGAAGGAGTAGGGGGGGAGAGCAGAGAGAGAGTGGTGCCTTACTGTGAAACGTGGAAGCTGGATCTCTGGAGAAATACGCTTTTGGCAATTTTCCCAGGGGCTTCCAAAATAAAAAGTTAGGATGTTCTTTTCAGGTGGGAGAGTGGGCGAGCACTCCACCAGATCAAAAACATCCCAATCCGGTGAGCGGTCCACCTGATCAAAAACATCTCAAGCCCTGACCAAGTTCACAGCACCATTATGTTAGGTTATAAAGGTGTGAATCCCCATAAATAGGCACATGAGACGTAAGTCACTCCAGGAACATGATTTACATCCATTTGAACTGCCAGAGCGGGCTACCTGTGGGCACGTGGTGGAACAGGAGCAGGGGCAAGATGGCGACTAGGGCCCACCCATGTATAGCCATGGGGTGGAACCTCAGGTACATGGGAAGAGGTCAGAAGATTGACAGCCTCTGGAGGACATGGACATCTGTGTGTCCCTTGGATTCTGGGAAGCCCAGACTTAAAAATAATGGCATGTCTTGTTCAGATGTTCCTTCAGCCTGGGTCTTGAAACAAAGATTATTTATGACACATAGCCACAGGCAACCTGCTGCCAAAGTAGAGGTAGGCAAGAAAGCAGATTCATTGTAATTCTTTTAGGTTTGGAGTATATTTGTTACAGCAGTAAAACAGTAAAAGCTGACTAATATATATTTCAAAGTATCTGAGTGGGTCAATAGCACTTCAATATTTCTTTTGATAGTATGAGAGCAAAAATGTTACAGATGTCCATTTTATTTTCATTTTTAACTTATTTTTGTTTACTTAAGCTTTTGGACACAGGGTCTCATTTAGTCCAGGCTGGCTTTGAACTCTTCATGTAGCTGAGGACGACCTTGAACTCTTGTTTTTGCTTCCACCTCCCAAGTCCTGGGATTACAAGTGTGCATGACCACACCCTCAATGAATATCCACTTTAGATCAATGATCACTATTCACTACATAACCCATTTTCACTTATTCTTTATGCTTCTTGATCAAATGTTAGATATGGGTCCTGGTAAAGCAGAAAAACACATATCCCCAATTGGAAGGGAGTTACAGGCAAACACCGCAGAGGTACAGTAAGCAATAGAGCTCAGAGGTGACAAGTGTTGTCATGAACATGGGTCCAGTGAACAGAGGAGATAAAGAAGGGGAGGACGCCTTAGTCAGAATCAAATGCATGGGACCAGCTGATCTTTTTAAAATTTTATTTATTTATTTTATGTGTACGAATGTACTGTCTGCGTAGGTTGGTGCACCCGTGTCGTGCAATGCCACGGAAGTCAGAAGAGGGTGTCGGATTCCCCTGGAACTGGAGTTCTCCTAGAATTGGAATTACAGATGGTTCTCAGCTGCCATGTGGGTGCTGGGGATTGAACCCGGGTCCTCTGCAAGAGCAGTCGGCACTCTTAACCACTAGGTCATCTCTCCAGCCCCCCAGCTGATCTCCTTAAAGGGAAGGATTCTAGATAGACAGACTAGACCCCAGTGGATGAACTTGCACTGAGAAACTTCTGGGGACACTAACTTGATACAATAGGTCTTAACACAAGTGACAGACTATATGAATTGGGGGGCTGTGAGAGGGTGCCAGTGAGGAAGGGAGTATAAAGGTAATTAAGATCTGTGGTTATCACCCTCAGCACCTGCAGGATCTAGGGGAACAAAAGGGAGGAAGGGGTGAGGGTTCCACTAGCAGCTCCCAGTAGGGAGCTGAACGGGAAGAATGCCTTGCTTCAGTGTAGCTGTGGGGAATTTGGCCCCACAGCCAGGTCTGCCCAAGCTAATTGCTTAACTCAGACCCTTGGCCTTAGGGCATCAGCCTTAGTCCTGCTATGGCCATATAGATTCCACCTGCCTGCGACTTGAACACCTGGAAACAGGATTCACAGACTGGTGGCTAAACTGCATGCCTCTGTCCATTCTAAACTAACTGTCTAATTGATACACACTTCCCAGGCTGGTGGTCTGCAGATCAACCCCTATCTAGCCGATACTGCTAGCATTCACCACAAGTCCCATGCCTAATGGGCTTAATTTACATAGAAATTAATGATGCTGAGGAGAATCCATTTATTCGTTCACAGCACTTTGAGTAAGCAGAGTTATGTCGTCTTTCAGGGCCCATTTTCAGAGCCTCTGCCTCATGCTCTGTAAACATCACAAGTTCTATATCAAGAGTTTGTCTCCCATGGTTTGTGGGTACAAGCAAGTCCCGCCTAGGGGCAGGTTTAGGTGTAAATGACAGGCAGACAACCAACCACAATGCAGCCACAGGGGGCCTCTTTCTACCTACAAAGATTGAGATGTTCTGTATGAAATACACAAAAGTTCAATTAAAAATTTACAAAGAGAAACAAAGTCACGTATAAATTGCTACATATACAAAAGGACATGGCTAGACACACCTGCCACCACTGGAGTCTACTTTCCTGGAGCAGTGGGAGTGGTGGCAGGGGTGGCATCTGCTCCCAGCGGACCTTAGGTCCTCACCTCCCAGTGCTCATTGCTCTGTATAGTCTTCTCCTCAAGGAAGTAAGAAGGACGTATGATTTGCTTCTAGATAAAAATACGACAAACGTGATCATGTATCACTCCCATGATTCCATTTGAGTGCATAAGGCTTCTAGGACCTGCCCCTGGGTTCTCTCTTGCCTCTCTGTAAAAAACCAAGCTGCCAGAGTGTATGGATCTATGGGTCAAGAAACTGCGGGGCATTGTATAGGAACCCATGACACGTAACCACACGCTTGGTGGTGAGGGGCTGAGCTTCTCTGGGTCTGACTAGGGACCAGATTATACAGGCCTAGTCGATGCGGTCCACAGTTATGCTGTCCTAGCCCAGGGAGTGTCTGGCACAGAGCTGGCCCAGTGAATGGAGCCACATGAAACCAACCTCTTTTGTAGTTTGGTGACAAGGGTGGAGAATTTAAACTGTTTGTGTTTGTGTGTGTGTGTGTGTGTGTGTGTGTGTATCTTGTGTCTTGTGTACGCCACCTATGTACAAATGCCATCAGAGGCTAGAAGGTGTTGTATCACTAGGGTCTGGAATTACAGGTGGTTGTGAGCCATGAAATGTGGGTTTTATGAACCAAATTCAGCAAGTGCTTTTAACCACTGAGCCATCTCCTCTTTTAAGATAAAAGTTTCTCACTGACATGGTACTTGCCAAGCAGGCTAGGCTGCTGACCAGAAAATTCCAGATATCATCCTGTCTCTGACTCTCCAGCACAGGGTTTACAAACAAGCTACCATGTCCTGCTTTTAGAAAAAAGTTTCATTCATTCATTCATCTATTCATTCATTCATTCATTCTATGTGTATGAGTGGTTTGCCTGCATGTAAGTGCACCCAGGTCATGCAATGCCCCGGGATCCAGAAGAGGGCACCAGATCCCCTTGAAACTGGAGTTTCCGATGGTTGTTAACTGCCATGGGGGTGCTCGGAACCAAACTCAGGTCCTCTGTAAGAGCAGGCGGTGTCCTTAAACACTGTACCATCTCTACAACCCCCATGCCCTATTTTTTTATTATCGTTGTTGTTAAAGTATGTTCTGAGTGACTAACAGAATACAGGGTCTCATGTTTTTATGGCAAGCACTTTATCAGCAGTCATCTTTCCCTCCTGATGTCATGTCTGTACTGCTCCCGCTGAACTGGGCTCTGTACTCATGGCATGAGAAAAAGCCTGACAACTGGAGTGATCCACTCTGCCACAAGCATGGCAGGGCTGCCACCAAAGACAGAAGTAAAATGCCAGATGACAAGGTGAGGAAAATCACACCACCACCAAACCATACCCGCCCCGCAACTTGCTGTTCCCAAAGAATCTAAAAGGACGAAGTTCTGGCTGGGCGTCCCTGCTCTTCAGACACACATATGCTTATCCTGCCAAGGCCTCATGACAAAGCTAGGGTCATTTTGTTTTCATCACTATTGAGAGATAAGAAACCAAGAGATTTTTATACTGCTAGGGTCATGTGGCGAATTAACAGTGGATCAGGGTTCAGGACCCCAAACTGCAGGATAGTCAGCTTGTTTTATGGATCAGGCATTGTGCAAAAATGTGAGTGCTGTACATGTTGGCTGGTGGCTTCACTCCGACTGTATGTCATCTGAGAGAAACCTCAGTCTGGCAGAGGGCTTAATTAAACTGAAAAGAACTCTCCATGGTAGTCAGACAAGATCTGAATAATGACAAAACCAGTTGACATGCAAAGGTGATGGGGCGTCCCACCCCAAGATGAAGAGCTAGAGGCAATCAACAGATGCTGAGGGAGGGAGAATCAGTTTCCTCCTGGGAGTAGCTCCCTGAGGCGTTCTCTAATCCCAGGTGGACATCCCTAAACACAGGTAGACAGGGGCACCAACAATGGCTCAGTGCGTCATAGGTATGTGTATTTATAAATGTATTCTAGGGCTGCAGAGATGGCCTAGTGGTTAAGAGCGCCGACCGCTCTTACAGAGGACCCAGGTTCGATCCCCAGCACCCACATGGCGGCCGAGAACCGCCTGAAACTCCAATTCCAGGAGAATTCCAGTTCCAGGGAAATCCGAGACCCTCTTCCGACCTCCGCGGCATTGCACGACAGGGGTGCACAGACTTGCATGCAGACAGTACATTCATACACATACAGAAATAAATAAAATTAAAAAAATAAATGTATTCTATATATGTAACCATAATAAAGAGGAGAACAAGAAATTATGATGGTGTTGGGGGACATGGAAGGATTTGGAGGGGTGCTGGGAGGGGTGCACATACTGCAAAGACAATACTCATGAATGAAAGTCTCAAAAATAATTTTTAAGATAATAAAAAATAAGTAGATGGAAAGGGGGCAGTGACAGGCTCAGTGCTGGTGACAGAGTTAGGAGGAAAGGAGAGCCTGGGAAAGGTGACCTCCTCCAGAAAGGGAAGCAGAGGAAGGAAGGAGGGGGTTGGAAGGACTCGTCTGCAGGGCAGGGAGTCCCCGGAAGCTCTGGAGCAGGGGAGTCAATGCCTTGCAGTTTTTGGAGCTCAGAAGAGCAGTTTAAAGGGTACGGGGGTTTCCTAAATGGAATTTGAATCCTGGATTTAGTATTCCTACCTAGGTGATCTCAGAAGTGACTTGATCTAGTCCTCATACCAGGGGGATTGTTTCATGTGTCCAATGGGGGGATTTAAATGAAGCAGGATGGTCCAGACCAAATCCACTCCCTGCCTATGTCGGTAAAGCATGGCGGGAGCCCATAGAGCCTGGTGACTGTTGGGTCATCTTCCCCCGTTTCAGTGATAAAGCTGAGTGGCTACAACAGAGAGTTCCCGGCCTGCCAAGCTGAAATATTTACTGTTCAGAATTTTAAGAAAAAAAATTTGCTGATCTTTGCTATAAAGCATTTAGTCAAATACAGCCTGGTGCAAAATTAGGTGTTCAATCAATCTTCGTGGTGCCCATTATCATGTATATGGAGTCAGAAGTAACTATGTCTTGATTTTGGAATTTTGCTCTCTTCCGAGGCTATATATATATATATATATATATATATTATTATACCCATACTATATTAATCTTATATATATTAGCCAAGTCTTCAACAGTGGATTCTATTGCTGACCAAGGATGGTTGGCAGTATAGATGCATTAAAAAACTTTTGATGTGGGGGGCTTCAGAGATGGTTGAGTGGTTAGGAGCACTGGCTGCTTTGCCAGAGAACAGAGGTTCCATTCCCAGCACCCATATGGTGGCTAACAGCCATCTGTAACTCCAGTTCCAGCAGATCCAATGGCCTCTGAGGGTATTGCATAACACGGGTACACTTATGTAAGTGCATACAAAACAATCATACACTAAAATAAATAAATAAATAAATAAATAAATAAATAAACAACAGATATTTTAATGGGTTTTACTTGGTGGTACATACCTTTAATCCAAGCAGAGGCAGGTGGATCTCTAAGATCAAGGCCAACCTAGTTTACATAGCAAGTTCCAAGCCACCTGGAGCTACACTGACACCCTGTTTCAAAAAAGAAATAAAAGCTTTGGCTTCTGGATTTTCAGCTTGCAGTTCCTTTGGGATGGAGGGATGGCTTGGTGGCTAAGAGCCTTTGCTGTTCTTTCAGAGTGCCATTTCCAGCACTCATGTCAGGCAGTTCACAACTGCCCATAACTCCAGTTCCAGGGGATCTGACACCCTCCTGTCACCTCTCCAGGCACCTGCACAGACTCGCATAGACACACATAAATGAAAGTCAAATAAGTCTTAATATAGGAAAAGAACCCCAGAGCACCTAAATTGTCTCTTGCTTCTAATTTGTTCCCATCAGGCCCAGGGAGTGCATGCAGGTGACTGACCCAAGGCTGCTAAGTGAAAAAATTTAAAAGAAACATGGCTCAAGAAAGAGGAACAGGTGCCAAGTAAGGGCCTTCAGGAAACCTGATCCCAGAGGAATGCATGCTCAAGACACAGGAAGTTCAATGCTGGGAAATCTGCGTGTCGAATCTGCATGTCGAATCTAGTATCGTCTGTACCCAGCTGGAGACAGAATCGAAAAGACCATGGCCAAAATGGAGAGGTCACATGAATAACTTTCATAATACGTGTCTATTTCCTTATTAAGAAAAGACAGGAAGATAAACCTGTGGAGAAAGTTGTTCAGAAAGGAAGCCTTCAACCCCTAACTTTGCAAATCTTCGCCTTAATTTGGGAACTGTCTAGTCATGGCAGCCTGTGATTTATGTGCCAGGAATGTATATGGAAAGCTTTCCATTTAATTTGTATTTTCCAACCCAGCAAATATAATATAGACTGTAAATAATGAAAACAGGCACAGTCTAGTGAAGCATGCTTCTGTATAATCAAATAACCATTGGGGATTATCTCGGGAGCAAGTAGCTACTGAACTCCAGAAGTTCTTGAGCAAATACATACAGACTTAACATAAAGCCACAGGGCTAGAGCAGACATAACCTTGCCAATGGTTGGTTGTACATTTTTTCTCTTCCAGTGTCACCTAACAGAGATGACAAATATTGATAATGGTTACATGTCACTTCTATATCTATGGCAGACATTACAAATTGATCTTGGCATGTTTTCTCCTTGATGCTAGACTGCTTTAGAATTTTCTGGAATGCCCTGTTTGATGGCTATATAAGTGCCATTCAGGATAAAATAAAATTTCCATATGATACCTATGGCACATCGTTGGTATTTATTAAGCTTTTACGGGAAGAGAAGTAAGTAATTTGATAAATGGATGAAGAGAAAAGTGATTCCATGTTGGTCTTTTCTCAACGCAGCAATGACTTTGTTCACACCATTAATCTCAAGAGAGATAAAGTCAGGATGGAGTTGGAACTGTGTCTGGGTTTATAGTAGAGACCAACATTGGTAGCATGGACTTGGAGCTTTGAGGTGAGAGGGCTCCTTCATCTCTGCAGACCCAGACAAGGGAGAGGAAATATGGAATTCATTTGTTGTAACAATCCAGAAGCCTGGATCACTACACTGAAGTCTCATTGGTTTATTCAATAAATCTTAATTTCTTCAGTGACGATCTCAGCAAGATATAGAGAAATGACATCATAGATAACCTCACATTGTGTTTTATGAGGTCAATGGCACGATTATTGTAAGAACAATGCAGTATTGGAGAACTCAAAGTAGAGAGCCTTGAGCACCCCTAAGTCTGACGGGAGCTACAGTGTTAGTGAGGCACTTGGCCAGATTTTGTTCCTGGCACTTCCACAGGCTGAGTTCAAATGACGGGCAGAGAGTGAGAGAGAGCTAGCCAGACTTTGTAGGCACAAGTTACAGAAAGCTGCCCATGTACGTGAGTTGTCCAGACACTGTGGACACAGGTCATAGAGCGCCAGTGTATATGAGCCATCCAGATCCTGTGGACACATGTCATAGGGAGCCCATGTACACATGTGGTAGAGAGCTTGCTAGGCACAGATAACAGAGAGCAAATGGACACATGTGACACACAGGTTCATTAACACAGCTCACGCAGACCCTGTGAACACAGGTCAGAGGGAGGCCATGGACACTTGACAAAGAGACCCCGTGGGCACACATAATACAGAGCCCTGGCACAGGTTACAGAGTCTACATGGACATGGATCACAGAGACCCTGTGGGCACAGGTCATAGAGAACCTTCCACATATCATAGAGACCTCATGAAAACAGATTATGTGCACCCTGTGGACATTGGTCACAGAGACACAGCAAACACAGGGCACAGAGAGGTCATGGACACAGGTAACAATGTCTCTGTGGGCAAACATCATACATAACTCTGGGTACAGGTTATAGTGTTCCTTTGGACACAGGTCACAGAAACCTGTGGACAAAGGTCAAGCCCACCTACATAAGTCAAAGAGAGGCTATGGACACAGGTCATAGACAGGCCTAGGCACAGGTAATAGGGACCCTGGGGGCAGAGGTTTCAGAGGTTTTAAAGATACAGGTCACATAGACCTTGTGGACACATGTCACAGAGAGCCCTGAGCACACGTCACAGAGAGTACATAGACACAGGTCATAGAGAGCCCTGGGCACAGGTCACAGAGACCCTGTGGGCACAGGTCACAAAGAGCCTATGGACAACACAGGCCATAGAGAGTCCTGAGCACAGGTTGTAGAGAGACCATGGACACAGGCTACAGAGAGCCCTGGGCAGAGGTCACAGAGAACCCTGAAGGTAGGCCACGTTCAGTTCCAGGAGCCAGCCCAGTAGGAGCAGGATGTGGATCTGGAAAGGCAAGCAGACACCCAACGCTTATGGCTGAAAGGCAGTGTTGACTCCTGTGAATCCTGAAGGCTGGAGTGTGAGCGAAACACACAGGAATCCCACCATCTAATGAGGGAAAGAAGACGCAGAACTGATTGGTTCACGTATTAAAGTAAGCTGATGTCACAGATCATGAGAAACCCATAGCTCCTGGGATTTTATTAGTATTGTTTCTATTCTTTTAAGTTGGATACTGAACTATCCCAGCATATACAGGAGAGAGCACCTTAATTGGCTTTTTATTCTCTCAGGATCTTAGAATCTAGGCACTGTTTGCCCATCATCTTTATGATATGGTCCCTTCCAAAGCCATTATTTCTTTGATAGTTTGAGAAAACAGATTTTTTTGTTTTGTTTTGGAATGTGTACCTTATTTAATCCTGGTTTCTTCGATCTTGATCAAATCAGGGAGGAAGGTATGTTCCCGTGGGCAGCACAGAAGTGTTTTATTGAGCAAGAAAAAGAAAATAGAGGTTTTTAAACTTTTGAATTGTAGGAACAAAGTCTCGACTCTAAGTTGGTGTATAGCATCCATTCATCTCAGGAAACTTATTTCTACTCTATTCTGGATTGTATCCAGTGAAAACAATGACCTATCTCTTCTCTAGTAATATTTTAAAACCCATTGCCCAACTGGATCTTCCTAAAGGTTGTAAAAGAAAGGCATCCTTTGGCCAGAAGTCACAAGTTTGCTTTTGGGGGGAACAGGAGGGAGTAGGTGGCAGGAAGATGGGGTAGTGAGGGGAGCTGGGAGAGAAACTTTATTCTGAAGTGTTTATCACCAGGACACCAACTCCCAATCCCAGAACTGACAAAGCCCTGCGTTAACTTAGGTTAGCAGAGAAGGGCTGGCTGGACTTCAGGAAAACATGCAAACAAATTAAAAATACGATGGGCTAAGAATATTAAATTAAGTATATAGCAATCACAAATCTTTCAACACATTCCGGAACAATGAAGAGAGAGGAAGAGAGAAAGACAGAACTAAAGACCCCCCCAAACCAGCTGAGCCAGTATTTAAAGCCTTTTTAATTTAACAGACCCCATTTTTATGGTATCCAGGCTATGTTGCTGGCTTTTCGAACTGTCACATGATTGCTTATCCAGATGTGTGTGTATCTGGGACAGGACCAGCCAGAAACCACAGCCCTTTCCTTCAGCTTGTAGCTTGTTACTGTAACTCAACCGTACTCCTGTCAGCTACAGAAGCCCCACATTAATATGTGGTACAACAACAATAACACAGGAGGGGATAAAGTTAACCAAAACACTCACAGGACTCTGGAAAAGAAGGGAGGCAGGGCAGGGCCTGAGGGGAGGAGGAGGGAGAGCCAACCCAGATAGGTTTATTTGTCAGCTCCACACAACACTGGAAATGAAACCTCCAAGTGTTTGGTGGTCTGAAAACTTCCTTTTTTCTCACCTACTGTGAACAGCTTTCACCCGGGGAACAAGACTTCAGGAAATTAGCAAATGCCTCTGTTTGGAACCTCCTTCAGGTTTCAGGAACCCACAGCAAAGCCAGGAAAGAGTCTCGAGAACCACAGAGTGTAGGGATTCTCCTTCAAAGAAATTTCTAGAAGCCCAGACCTTGGCCACAGAGAGGACAGGAGGGGGGGCCGGGTAACAAGGCAACAGCTTCTCAGCCTCCCTTGCCAGCTTTGCCGGTGACCTTCAGGGGCCTTCGGTCTTCAAGCTGCTCAGACAGCTTCTGGCAAGGAATTAAATTCATGAGAACTTGGTTTCTTCATGTGTGAACTGCAGATGATACAGCCTACGGAGAGGGAATGCATTCCAGTGAGAGCGATCCCCAGCACAGTGCCTGCTCACAGTAAGCCTCTCATTCATTCTTAAACCCTCAAATATTGAAGGAATATTCACTATGAACCATCTATTTTAGAGACTCAGCCTGTATCTGTGAACCATCCTGATAGACATCTTGAATATAGGAACAGTACCTACGGGTCACATGATAAACAAGCAGACCAATCACGTGCTGTGATGAAAAGGGAAAGGAGCGACTTGCTGGGCAGGAGGGGCATTTAGAGAGCAGGCACCACTCAATAGGACGGACTTGCCCTGTTAAGGGACTTTGAGGGCCTGTGAGATGGCTCAGCTGGCAAAGGTGCTTGCCACCAAGCTTGATGACTTGAGTTCAATCCCTGGGACCCACAGAGTGGAAGGAGAAAACCAATTCCTGTAGGTTGTCCTCTGACTTCCACATGTGTATTGTGGCACACACACACACACACACACACACACACACACACACACACACGTGCGCACACACAACAAGCAGTTTTAATTACATGTTATTTCTAACCATGTGTTAGGTCATAAAGGCTACCAACTCAGCAGACGCTTCCACCTATGTGACCTCTCTGCGTTAAACCTGAGAGGTTTCATCAAAATAGATGGTTCCAACCCGGTGAGGATGCCCCACTGAGCATCTAGCTCCCTGCCTGAATCAAAGTTGACATGGGGTGGTTAATACTGCTTGTCAACTCGTCAGGACTCTGAATGGCCTAGCGCATAAACTTCTGGGCATATCTGTGAGGGAGGTACCAGATTAGGTTAATTGAACCGGGGAGCCCCTCCCCCAAATTGTTGACAGCACCATGCCAATGGGCTGGAGTCCTAGCTTGAGGAAAAGGGACAGGGGCCGCACCCATGTCTCTCTGCTTCCTGACCATGGATGCAGTGTAATCAGCCAATTCATACTCCTGCTTCCATGGTGGTTTTGTCATGACGGATGGCGCCAGGAGCCAGAAGAAATTCTTCCTTCCTAAGTTGCTTCTCATTAGGTATTTTTTTCAAAGCAGTTTGGAAGGCAATTAATACAGAGATCCTAAACCTGCCCTGACTGTGGAGGCACTCAGCCATGTTGAGTGGGTTTCCTGTGGCTCATGAAACAGAGGGGTTAAGGCAAGTAGAGCCCCCGACCGTTTCACACCATATGACTCTCAGTAAAAGGGCCTGTTTGCCAAGTAGGAGTGACGGATTTATTCACAGTAGGGTTCATGCTGTTTCTGCCTTTCCTCAGGCTCTTGAAATGCCCTACCGAAGAACCCAGAGGGACTTCTCCCCTGCCCCCCCCCAGCCCGCCCCACGTTCAGGACCCTTCCCCTCTTCCCTTGAGTGTCAATCCTCCCAAATCCTCTGTGCTCTCCGGGGCTTGACTTCAGGGCCAGTGGTGAGAGGAGAGATTTATTGCCACAACTTTCTGTGGAGAGGGCGTCACAGAAGACATATTGTTCCCAGGCAAGATTTTCAGCATGACTGTGGAAGGGGCAAGAAATCTCCTCCCCAGAAATGATGTCACATGTCTTTGAAGTCATTCACTCTGCAAAAGACTTAAAGAGAACCTTATAACCATTTCAGTTAAGGATCATGCAGGTATCTATATTTTATGTGTAAATTCATGAGGGACTGTGACATGATGCTTATGCACACATGTTAAATCATATTGTGCCAGGGTCAGAAGGGCACTTATAGTAGGATTTCTCCTCTCCCCATAATGCATTGTGAATTGTGCCTGCTGTCAGTACAACAAGGGTCACAGGCAAGAAGAAATATCTGTGGTTCATCCAGTCTGCTGAAGTATGGAGATGAGGCCTGCGAGGCCAGGTTTCTTTCATTCACATCCTAAACGATGGTAACTAGGTTGAGTTTAACACATTTTTCTTCAGTTTAAGATGAACTAAGAATCCTCAGGTCTGTGGTGATTTTGATTCATCCTCCTCCACTATTGTTCTGATGTTTACTATACTGAGTTCATTTGGCAGTTCTGCTTAAAAAATGAAAATTGACTAGGCATGGTGATCCATGTCGGTAATTTTAGTACTAAGAAGACTGAGGCACAAGGGTCACCTTGAGCTCAAGGCAAGGCCGAGATACGGTGTGCGACTCTGTTTTGAAAAAGAAAAAAAAAAAAGAGAGACAGAAAGAGAAAAGGAGAGAAATGATGGAGGGAATTTGTGGCAAAAGGCTCACATTGAATCAGCCCATCCCCATAGCCTTTAATATATAACGTTCTCCGTAGTCTGCTCCATGAGCAGATTGGGATTATTTCCAATGGCCCTAAGGACTGAGAAGCATACACCCTCAGTTCTGACTGAGAAGCACACATCCTTGGGTCTGACAATGGCAGTTTCAAGTAACTCCTTTACCTTTCTAGCCTCAGCTTGGTCTACTCAGGGAGTTATTCCAGCTGATCTTTTAGGAAAAGAGCATGCAGGACACAGCAATCAGAGAGATGGGAGTTCTATTCTCAGCTCAACTCCCTCCTAAAGCACCTGACCTTGGCTTTGTGTGTGAATTTCAGAAGTATCACTGTTGCCATTTATTGGAACAGTGCGTCAACATGACATATGTAGCAGGGAAGCACTTCTGCGAAGCAGACATGACTCAGCGTTCAGTTCCATTTCACTCCTCCCTGCAGGTCTTTCCTCTCACCCTTGAGTTGACTGAGGATTCCAAGAAGGGGGGATAAATTAAAAATCTATCCACAGGGCTGGAGAAATAGCTCAGTGATTGAGAGCCACTGGCTGTTCTTGCAGACTAGGGTTCAAATCCCAGCAGTGCCCACATGGCAGCTAACATAATAACCATCCATAATTCCAGTTCCAGGGGATCCTGGCGCAAAGGAAACAGAGGAGTGACTCATGTAATCAGCCGGCTAGCTAAGTCTGTTCTCTTCCTTAGGTTCCTGAGCACTTGGGGGCTCTGGGAATGGGGCAGCCACTCTGTAGAGACCTCCAGATCACATTCTATAATTACCCAATCAGATGACTTGTCCTCTTCATGTCCTATCATTGTATCTGGGACAAGCCTTGGAATGACTATCTTTGAGTGGATCTAAGATTTAAAGTCTTTGTATTTTGTTTAGTGTTGTGTTTTAGTGTGTACATGTACATGTTTGAGTATGTACATGTACATGTGTGTGTATGTACATGTTTGAGACATGATCTCAGTATATAGCTCTAGTTGCCCTAGAATTCACTATGTAGACCAGGCTAGCATCGAATTCACAGAGATTGCCCCTGCCTCTGCCTCCTGCATACTTGGATTAAAGGCATGGGCTACCAGGTTTTAAGTCTTTTCATCAGAAGCAAAAGACTCTTAAGGCAAAGGCTTTCTAGTCACCTATGTATTGGGGGAATTTGCCCACCTCTCTATGTGGCACTTTCTACCGTGAAAAAAACAATCCCACGTGTCAAACCCAGGGATCCATTGGCCCAGCCTAATTCCTGTATTTAAGCAGTCAGCAACTAAATAGAGTCCAGGCTTGGTTCAGGGGTGGCTTCGTTTCCTTGGCAGTTGGAAACCCATGTAGCTCTGTGTCGCTCCCTGAATGAATGTGACTTGGGTCTGAGGGCAGAGGGAGCAGAAAAGGATGAACAAGAGCCGTGTGAAATCCTGTGGTTTCGGTTCACAGGGGTTTTGCGTGAATTTGTTTCGGTTTTAGTTCAGGCAGGTTTTCTTCCTCTTCTGTAGAGAATCTCTGACTTTCAGGGTAAAAGCGGCAAAGCAGAGCTGAAACCACAAGATCTGACGCACTTTCAGGATGACTGGAGGAGGAGAAACGGGTGGAGAGGCTGCCCGACCTCATTCCAATTTCTCTTACCCAGACTGGCCCTGGGCCACCATGCCTGTGATTCCCTGCTTTGCTCTCCTCCCATCCTGACTCACTTTGAAGTGGGATCCCAAAGGCCATGTATGTAGCTTATCCCAGAGGCCCAGCCTGGAGAGGACAAAGCCAGTCTGATAAAAACACAAGGCCTACCCAGGAAAGACTCACCTGCCCCTGAATGTTGTCCTGTTGACCTTTCTGAAATCTCTCTTGGGACAAAGACAGTGATCAGCCAAGAGTCTAGGTTCAGCCTCTGCCTACAACTTACTATCTGTAAGCTCTCAGGGGATAATTACCAAATTCTGATATAAACGTTAGTAATTTTCAAGCATTCCTACCATTGTTTGGCTAGCCCAAATCATATGGTTTCTTATGTGTTGGTCAACTCAACAGGTTTAGTAGAGACTCATGCTTCTGTTACTAAGCCAGGCCCCAAAAAAGTGCACAGAGTTTTTTGTGGAGGGATTAATAAGTAGTTAATGCTTTGAGGACCATGAGATAGGCTCAGTAAAGGCACTTGACAGCTAGAGTGATGATCTGAGTGTGATCCCTGGGTCCTAGATGGTAGAAGGAGAGAACCAACTCCAGCAAGTTGGTCTCTGATCTCCACGTATGTGCCAGGTCATGTACACACACACACACACACACACACACACACACACACACACAGAGGAAGAGAGAGAGAGAAAATAGTACAAATTTAAACTATTTTATTTTTATGTATGAATATATTGCCTGCATGTATGTAAGTGCACCCATATCATACAATGCCTGACGAGGGGTCAGAAGTGAGTGCCTGATCCCCTGGAAGTAGAGTTATAGGTGGTTGTTAACCATGGATTTTGGCAGTCAACCCCAGGTCCTCCTCAAGAGCACCCAGTGCTCTTAACCACTCAGCCATCTCTATAGTCCCATAACAATTTTTAAAAATAAATAAATGTCTTAGAGAATGAGATGTTGATGAACACTTGAGTGAAGCAGGAATTAGCCAGATCCCTGAGTAAGCTCTCCACGGGAGAAAGTGGGAAGTTTGTGGGGTGGAGCTGGGGAGTTTACCACACGGTTAGACTGCAGACCTTTGGAGGACCATGCTCAGCATCTCTCCAAGAAGAACACCCCTTTCAGGTCAATAACCTCCTCGACTGGGTCCCACTCGAGGAAGCAGTCACAGGGAGAGAGAGCCCCTTACCCATGTCCCATGCATTTCCAAATAGGAATGGGAAAGAGGGTGAGGGAGAGAGCAAAGTAGAGAGAGAGAGCCTCGTCAGGGAGGGAGAAAAGCCACTTCCTGGGTTGCTTTGATTTCCAAAAATTAATTAGCATATATCCTGATAAATTCTTGCTTCAGATGGAAATACTTTAGATAATGATCACTCATTGGAAAGAGCAAGAGGAATTGGGCCCAGAATAAGAAGAAGACCCAGAATAAAAGCAGATAGGTCCTAAATTAAACCAGGCATTTATGATTTTGGGTTTGTTCTGTTTTGTTTGTTTTGGGGAAGGGTGCTGTTGTTGTTCATGGAGCCTAGGCTACCTCTAAGCTCCAGTGCCCCCCCCACCTCTGCCTTCAAAGCGCTGGGATTTCAGACGTGTGCCTCTGTGCCTGAATGCATTTTTGAGCCAGCAGAATCTGTACATGACACAGGTAGAAGAATCCTAGTAGTGCTATTGAGATGGAGCTTTGCTTTGTTTTGTTTCCCTAGAAGAAAGAGCAGCCAACACTTTCCAGGTCTGACCTATGCTCAGTACTGAATCAAGCTTATCCTACCAGCCACACACGGCATGTGGGCATGTGGCTCTTTACAGACAAGTTCATACTATCACCTCTTGCTCAAATGGATGGCTGAACAAGCAAATTGAGTGAGGAGTCTACCCTGCTACCAGGGCCTGCTATGTCATGGTTTGGTAGGCTGGAGAGATGGTAGTAGTTCTCATGAAAAATCCTGGGGTATTGTCCTAAACTCTTAGTCTAGATCCAAAGACTCCCTACTACCACATCAAACATCATGAGATCTTTCTCCAGCTTCCTGCATCAGGAAAAACTGGTGGTCCCTAGAACGATCTTCCCCTTCTTCTACAGAACTAAGATCAACGCTTGGGGGTGGGTGAGTGGATACAAGCTAAATACTACACTTCCCATCTCTTTTACACTTTAACATGTCTGCTAGCTCAGTGCTTGCCAATGAGATTAAGGCTGTGTGGAGAACTTTTGGGTTTAAATAACAAGGTTATAACTTTTTTCCCTTTCTCTTCCCACAATTGGAACATAGATTCTAGCCATGGAGGACAATGAGATAGGCTTCAGAACCAGCACTGAATTCAGGATTGAGATTAAAGATGCTATTAAAGATTCCCACTGCTATCGAGTGAAACTGGAGCTAGAGAGAGGCCACCTTCACATGTCTTCAGTATAAGGTATAAATCAACTTCTGTCTATGCAGAGCTCGTGCCTAAATCTGATATAGCTGGCCGAGCTCCTTAGTAGGTTGCATATTTTCTCAATTTATTTCCTCTTCCATTTATTCCAATGTATTCTAAAACTCCAATTATTCAGTTAATAAACATTAAAACAGGGTGCCATTTATAGTGAACTTGTTATATCTTAGGAACTAACTGACCTAAGTCCTTTATTTTCTGTCCAAGCTTATTTATTATAAGAATATTTGCAGTAGATAGGAAAGCACCTATATTAATAGAGAACTAGTAATGGAATATATATATATATATATATTCATGTGTGTATTAAAAGATTCATGCAGTTTTATATATTGTATGTTAGTAAGAAAACAATCCCACCAGAGGCATTGATGAATAAAAATAATCAAGAATGCCTTTGTGAATCAGAAAACCGAGGCACAGAACGCCTGAGGGATTTCCTCTCAAGATTGTGTATGTGTGTGCCTATGGAGGCCAGAGGTCAACCTTCGGGTTTGTTCCTCATGAGCCATCAATCATGTATTTTTGGGACAGGGTCTCTCTGGCCTGGGTTGGCTGGCCAGTGAATCCAGGGGTCCGTCTGCCTCTGGGCGCCCAGCACTGAGATTACAAGCACTGCTACAGCCACCATTTTTTGTGAGTTATGGAAATTGAACTTGTATCCTCACGCTCTCAAGGCAAGTCCTTAACTGAGTTGTCTTCTCAGCCCAAGATTAGTCCCTTTTTTCACATTTACTTGTGTGCATGTGTGTATGTGGGGGGGGGGAGGCAGGGAGTTGCCGTGCACACGCCACAGCACACATTTAGAAGTAGGAGCACAACTTTCAGCATCAGTTCTCCCCTTCCCCATATGGGCCTGGGCATGGAACTCAGATTGTCAGGGTGGTAGCAGGGGTCTTTACCTACTAAGCTATCTCACTAGCCCTGATTACTTTCTTATAAATGGTGTGGCACCTGAACCCAGTTTATCTCCCTTCAACTATGAAACATGACAGGGAAGGGCCTGAGTTTTCAGACAGCCATTGAGGTTCACAGTGAGAAAATAATTTATGTGATGAGCAGCAGGAAGTGGGTCAGAGGACTTCTCAGGTCCATAATGGGTCTCTTTCTCTTCCACTGTGTCCGTGAATTCACATCTCCATACACATCCAGTCCATGAATAGAAGACACTGTATGATCCTTGGGTGCCCAGTGAAGATTCGCTTGTAGGTATTCCACTCCCCCTGTTCCAGCACAGTTCTAGATGCATCAGACAACTCGATCCAAATTTGCATTCCTCCTAAAGTTTGCCTCTTCTCCGTCTATTCGGGTTTCATTTAGTCAAGATGAAACTAAATCCTTTTTACACTAGTTCCTTTTCTCTTCGCTATGACGAAAATACCTGACAAAAGCCACTTAAAGAAGGGTTTATCTTGGCTCTCGGTTTAGGGGGTACAGTCCAATGCAGAGAGGAAGGCATGGCTGCGGGAGCCAATCACAGGGTGGCCACAGTCCAGAAGCAGAGCGACTAATGCCGGTGCTCAACTCGCCTTGTCTTGTTTATTCAGCTTAGGACCCCCGCACATGGGATGCTCTCACTCATGTTGGGGGTGTGTCTTTCCTTTCTGGACACACCCAGAGGTGTGTCTCCATGGTGGTTTTTAAATCCTAGCAAGTTAGCAATGAAGATGAACCATCACCCTTTCTATGGTCAAGTCACTCTCCTTTGCAGAGATTTAGAAATGAAATATAAAGGACAAAACATCCTTGGGCCAGACACCAAACCTCCCGGGACACACATGTAGAAGGAAAGAACCAACTCCCACAAATTGTCCTCTGACCTTCGCATATGTTGTGCCTACATGATCAAACATACACATACACATACATACATACACATACATACATACACATACATGCACATATATACACATACACACAATAAAAGTAATTCAAAACTATTTAAACTCATTATAAACCAGATAGACGCAGACACACCGACCCTCAGCTGTTCCCCCCTCCACATGCTCCTTACAGACTTCCCATGCCATATTTCCCCAGCGGCCACCCCATGGGGTAAGTCACGTGGATAGTACCCTCATTTATCAGAGGAGAAAACTGAGGTGTGGCAACACAGAAAGGCTTGGTCAAGCTCACCCCTGTGATACTGCAGCACCAGATCATACATCAGACCCTTAGGGCTGAAGTTTTAACTGTGCCACCTCCAGTCAGTGACTCAGAAAATCTGCCCATTGGGACTTTGGTCTCCAGCCAGATGCCCTGGGTATGAGTCTCAAGTCTGCCCCTACTGCCTGTGCAACTTTAGGAACCTCTCTGTGTCCTAGCTTGCTGATAAAATGGAGATGTCATCAGAGGTCAAATGCAGTACATTACACGTGTATTAGAAGATTCATTTCCTGGCGGCGGCTTCCCAGGAAGATGGTGCTGTGCTTGGCTTGAAGAAGCGCTGAACTCTGCTCCTGCTTAGTCTTCCTTTCTTCCATCCATGGGTGTCTGGTAACGAGCACTGTTAGTCACAGCCCAAACCTTAGAGAGGAAAGGGAAATCACAAGAAGAGCATTGTTTCCTCAGCCCAGGGCCAGAAGGCCTGGCTAAGAGCTCACTCACCCTGGGTGGAGAATTTCCACTTCTGTGAGAGGCAGAGACGAATCCACCCAACACCAGGCAAAGCTGGGAGAGAGGATGGACCCCATTGACCGAGCCCAACGCGCCAGGTAAACAGCTCTCTGCCTTGCCCAGCCACACCGCATATACGTTTACATTGGATGAATTGGCTCGATTCACTAACACTGTTGTTTAATTTGGGGCCTGGAGCACAGACTGCTAAGCAATGTGGCTGTCTTAGAAAGCACTTGTGTGTTTTAAAGGAACATTGCATGCATTTAAACCAGATATTTCCTCTGTGTGTTTATTTCCAACAGTGGGGTGCCAAAGAGTGCTGAGTTACTACTGAGTCTCATCTGTGGTCACAGGGACAAGATGGCGGCCACCCAATGACTCTAAGAAAGACACTAGGAAGGACAACAGAAACTTGTGGAAAATCAGCTGTCTCCATTGTTGAGTAGAGATGGGAGACAAGGGGCCAGTTTCTGGACAGAGAGAGATGTCAAAAATGTGTTTCAATACTGCTTTGCAAGTTAGAACCTTTTCATACACATTCTCCATATCCCTGGGGAATAAGTAGAGAGGCCCAGTTACAAGTCAAGACTCTGAGAGCCCAGTTCCAGTTTGAAGACACAAGGAATTGGGAGACTGAGGTTTCCTCTCTCTCTTCACTGACCTGGATTGGTCTCTCTGACCTTCAAGTTAATTGTGTGGGAGGAAGAAAAAGACACCCGAGACTTCGATACCAGTGGCTTCATTTGCCTCGTGTTTCTGCCAACAAATACGTTTCACGTCAATATCTCGTTCAATATTCTAAGCCCAGCTCCCCAGGAGTAATTTGAGCATTGACTCTAGATCTGTTTAGAGTGCAATGAACTAGTAACTGGTCACTCTCCCACCTGACCCCCACCATGCATTCCCCCTCAGCTCTGTGCCCACTGAGGCAAAGGAAACCAGGAGAGGAACCCTGATACCACTAGATGAACTGGCTGAGAACCAACAAAACCCCAAGCAGTGAAAGGAAACAAATTTGTGCCACCCAGGTCACAAACGGTCTCCCAGCCTCTCTTACCTACTTGTTTGTTAAGCTGCTGTTTTGTTTATTGATAGAAGCCAAGGAGTCTCGTGTTAACTTCAATTTCAGGTACCTACAGTCAACCCTCATACAAAAATACTACATGGAGGGCCCGCATGTTGTGGTGCACGACTTTAATCCCAGCACTCCGGAGGCAGAGGCAGGTGGATCTCTGTGAGTTCAAGGCCAGCCTGGTCTACAGAGTGAGTTCCAGGACAGCTGGGGATTCATGGAGACCCTGTCTCAAAAAGACAAAAAAAAAAAAGAAAGAAAAGAAACAACATGGAAAATTCTAGAAATCAAAAAATGCACTTTTTTTTGTTTTGAGACAGAGTTTTTCTTATAGCTCCAGCTAGCCTGGAAATTGCTATGTAGACCAGGCTGGCCTTGAACTCACAGAGATCTGCCTGTCTCTCCCTTCTGAGTTCTGGGAATAAAAGTGTACATCACCACACCCAGCTAAAATTCATGCATTTAAAAAATATTATATTTGTTATTTTTATTTTGTGTGTGTGAGTGTATTGCCTGCACTTGTGTAAGTGTAACCGAGTTGTGACCTGCGCATGGAGTCAGAAGAAGGCATCGGATTTCCCTGGAACTGGAGTTACGGATGTTGTTAGCCGCCACGTCAAGAGCCGAAGTTTCTCTTAACCACTGAGCCATCTCTCTACCTTTTTAAAAATATATATTCTCATTCATATTTTTGGATTTTATACATCTTAATCATATTTAGCCCTCCCTGCACCCCCATAACTCACCCACAGAACTTCATGTGTTTTTTTTTCATTTTGTCATATGTTAAGGCTTATCAAGTTTGTGTACCCAGATGTCCTTGGTATAAGTTTGTCCTCTGGAGCCTGTTCAGCCTATCTAGTGTCAGTCCCTTAAAGAAGATCAACTCTCCCTCACCCAGCAGTGATCAGGTACTAATAATTCCCCACCAAAGCTGTGGCCTCCTGCCCATGTCCCCAGTTCTATGCTGATTTTTATCTGAATGAGTTCACATGGCTCTTGTGCATGCTGTCACCATTGCTATAGATTCATATGAGAAGGTCCCAGGAGCCTGGAAGACTCTGTTTCCATGTGGTCGTGCCCCTCCTCCTCCCTGGCTCTTACAATCTTTCTGCCCCCTCTTCTGCAGTGGTCCCTGAACCCTGGGTGTGTGAAGTTTAATACAAGAGTCCTGTTTGGGACCCACACTCTGCCGTCTCTTATTCTCTGTACCTTGGCCAGTTGTGGCCTTCTGTGTGCATCACCCTCTGTTGCACGAGGAAGCTTCGCTGATGAGAGTTGAGACATGTATTGGTATTCTCTCTACTCCTTGTTCCATTATGTTCTATGAAGTTTAGGTGTAGAGTATATTGTAGATGTGTCACTCAAAGTTGGGCATCTGTGGACTTACCTGAGCATGGACATGTGCGGACTAACATTTCAGCCAGCATACTTCATTCAGAGTCATAGGTAAAGATCACACTGCCTCTGTGTCTATGCCCACAAGTTGGGATGCCATGTGATGATATGGGAGTCTAGGATCGGCCCTGGAGGTGGTATCATGCAGTGTGGAGCTATCTGTCCCAAACCTCTATGAGCTGCTCACCATGAAAGAATAGAAGGAATTCATCCTACCTACATGCAGACAGTACATTCATACACATACAAAAACAAATAAAATTAAAAAAAAAGAATAGAGGGAATTCCTAGAAGTTGTGCCACCTGATGTGATCGCCCAGTTGTTACTACATCCTCAGCCAGATGGATCACAGGGCTGTTATCTTACAGCTAACTTTTCAGCTTGTCTGGTCATGGGAGCCAGCAACTTCCTGGCCAGTTGGGTGGTTGCAGAAGGCTAACAGCCTCTGGCCATGGCTTTAGAGGTGGTTATCAACTTTGCAGATGCAGGTTTGGCCACGAGGCCATCGGCCTCATGGGGGCCGTAAAGGCCAACAGCTTCCCAGCTGCATGTTGGCTGTGCAAGACTACTGGTCTCATGGCTATGGGGCCATCAGCTCTGGCACGTGTTTGGACATGAGGTCACCAGTCTGACCTCCTGGACAGCAGGAACTTACAACAGACATCTCACAGACACTGTGAGCAGATGTGGAACTCTGTCTCTATCTGTGGCAAAAGAAGCTTCTTTGATGAGTGGTGACTGGCGTACTTGTCTGTAAATATAAGGATCCATATTTAGCACATAGTAAGAAATTACATTTGTCTAGGGATATTAAGGCTTTCTCTAAGATCTTTGATGTCTCCAGCCATCCATGAAGACTAGCTCTCAGAGTTTTGGAGAACACTATGTAAGCTGCTAGGGGAGAGAATCGATGGTCCAACCCCAACTTTAAAGCCTAAGGACCACAACAATGACTGGCACAGCAAACTATATTATACAGCCATGGTACTTTTATCTTGGGGGTAGTCAACAGCTACCTAATTGGACCTCAAGCCCACTCAGTGGGAAGAAATTCATGTGTAGCACTATAAACATAGCCAAATCCATGTTTTAAGTGCTGTGTCATTCTGAAAAGTGTAATGAAATCTTTCTCCTTCCCTGTGGTTGTGAGCCCCCCCTTTGGGTCTAGAGTGTCCACGCTGTAATGCTCCACCTTTACATTAGTCATTTGGAAACCATCTCAGCTGTCAGATCACAGTGCTTATTTTATGTAATTATAGTCCCAAACCATAAAAATAGAAATGGTACCCACTTAGGTATGTCCAAGAAAATCGTTGACGTACTTTCTTAAGTGAAAAGGAGAAAATTCTAAACTTTTAATAAGAATTAAAAAAACTGCTAAAGTCACTAACATTTGTGGAATGAATGAGTCTGGCTATGAATTGTGAAAAAGAATTAAGGAAAAAGAAACTGGTTCTAGTTTTTTCTATCACACCCCAACCTGCAAAAATTCTGGGCACAGGATGTGATAAGTGCTTCATTAATCCCAAGCCATTGTAGAAAGGAAGCCAGGAAAACTATACTAGGTATACATACCGAGTATACTATATTGGGCAGAGTCAGTAAGGGAAGGTGTGGATGGAGTCGGGATGCAAATACCATCAAATTATACTGTATGAAAATCACAAAAATTCAGTAAAAAAGAATGAAAATTAAGAGATTATTTTTATAAAAGATTTCTTGCTCACAAGGCCAAGTTTGGGAATAGCAGGTGGCCCAGGAAGGTCACAGCCTTGAGAGGCCAGCGTTCCCTCCCTTCATGCCCAGCCTGAGTCATCTTTCTCCTTCTCTTCCCTTCTTTTTTTGTTTTCTTTCTTCTTTTCTCTTCCTTCCTTTCCTTCATTGCATGTTTGTTTTGCTCTTAGAGATCAAACCTAGGCCTCTGCACATGCTGAGTACATCCCCAGCCCTCTTTTCCATTTTCAGACAGTCCCACAGTTTGCCCAGGCTGGCCTTGAACTTAAAGCATCCTCCTGCCTCAACCTCCAAAATAGCCAGGACGATAGGCCTGTACCACCAGCCTTAGCTACTGCTGTATCATCGATGCCTGTGTGTGAACAATAAGGACGGCAGCTGAGAAGATGGCCTCAGAGATACTTGTCTCCAGGACCACAAAACAACAGCAGCCCAGTGCTGGGAGGTCAGAACCAACCAGCACCACCTCTCGCACAGAAGAGACCATTCTTCTTGGTTTCCTCTGGAGAGATGGTCAACGTCTGTTCTGGCCACTCCAATTGGCGAGCATGGAAAATGACTGCCTAATGCCAGAGAGATGGTTTCAACAGGAGTCCTAGATCTAGAGATGACAGGTGGGTTTCCTTGTTAAGCCTTAGTCCTAGGCTCTCTCCTGTCTCCCTTGTGGCATCCAAGATAGCAGCACTTCCACAACCCCACAGTAAGGATAGACTTGCAGGAGAGTCTCTGTCCATGCCTGTGCCCATGCCTCTGGACTGTCCCTGCTCCAGGGCAGCAACTGTCACTGCACTGCCGAGCTGTGAGGAAGCACGCACCTTCAGGACCCTCAGTACATTGTAATCTGAGGTCTGGGCATTTAGGTAGACAAAGAACTTTCTTTTACTAATGTGGTCAAATTATGATATCTTTGGTTGGGTTTTTATTTATCTATTTATTTTGCATATATGTATGTGAGATGCATGGCTGCCCATGCATGTCTGTGGGTACAGGGGTGTGTGGGGGAACACATGTACACATGCATTAAGCCTGCATGTGAGGGCTCAAGGTTGATATTGGATGTCTTCCTCGATCACTCCGCCTTATATACTGAGGAAGGGTCTCCCATTGAGCCCAGAGCTCAAACTTTCTGCTACTTTGGCTAGTCAGCTCGCTCTGGGAATTCCCGTCTTTTCTTCATGTGGGCTGGACCTACCAAGAGCCACCACGACCACGACCCCCGCTCTGTCCTCGAGCTTATGCTGCAAGGGCTTTACCTGCTGCGCCACCTCCCCAGCCCCGTGGGGTTTATTTTGCTTCTTTTTCTTATAGTTTTTTTTTTCTTTTTGAACCAGAGTCTGGTCTACAGGCCAGGTTGGCCATGTAGTCAAGGATGACCTGCCTCTACTTCCTGAGCACTGGGATGGCAGGCAAAAAGCACCTCCCACCAGCGTGAGTTGTGTTTTAAAGTTTCAAATACATTTCTTCTTGTCACACAGTGAAACTTGAGAGACTCCTTGGCTGCAAACAAAAGCAGCATAGAAAACAGCAGAGTGACCCATAAACACTGACTGCTTACACACTGGAAAGAGCCCTAAACGCCCCTTAGACCCTTTCCCAAACTCCCCTCCCACAAAGCAAAGAATGGCTGTCTTTAGGGTCTCATTCCTTTGGGTTAAGATAGTGTCCTCTGTCAAAATCTAGAAATGCCTCGGAGGGAAAACACACTAAGTACCAGTCTCCAGCCTCTCAGCATCCATTTATCATGTTCTCATCACCCTCACGAGAGCAGCAGCCTCCTTGCCGACTGCCTGGCCCCATCTTCCGTCCTCTCTCCCACCGTCCATCTCCTCCTCTGTAGCAGTCACTGTGAAGGCCCTGTCCCTGCTCCATCCCAATCCTGGTCTTCAACCCTCACCAGCTCCCCATTCATTGCCTCCTTGGACTCCTTAGAATCCAAGGCCTCTGTGCTTTAGGGGATGGCCATCCTCCATCCCCACCTCACTCATCCTCCTCTACTGCTCCCACTAAGAACTTTGCCACCTTCAAGATCCCCAGGGGAGGGGCTTGGGAGATGTCTTAGGTGGTAAAAATGTTTGCCACCCAAGTGTGAGGACCTGAGCTCTGAGCTCGATCTCCAACTTCACATAAAAAGCCAGGTAGCTGGCATGTGCTTGGAATTCTGGTGCTTGGCAGACAGAGGCAGATCTTTGCGGCCAGCCAGCCAGCCTAGCCTAATTAGAAGCCTCTGCCTCTCAGTGAAAGACCTTGTCTCGAAAATCAACGGCAGAAAAGAAATTCAAGGTGGGAGCTAGACAGACAGCTCAGTGGGTAAGAGCACCTGCTGGTTAAGAACGAGGACCCCGAACTCACATAAAAGCTGGGCATGGTCTGGCACAAACCTAAAACCCTAACACTTGGGGATCCTGGCGAGACAGGGGAATTATTGCTGGCCACCAGTTAGATCCAGGTTCAGTGAGAGACCCTGTCTCAAGGAAGAGAGTGGTAAGGGCACTAATGTCCTCCATGTGTACACATGAGCATGTACCCTTCCACATGTACATATGACACACCCATATACCATACATGTAGACCACACACATACACAATGCACACATAAAATTTAAAAAGCTGAAAGGAGCCAGGGGCTCCCACCCTCCCCCGCCAAAAAAAAAAACCCCAAGAGACTCCTGAGGACCAGATCCTCAACTGACCTTAAGAAAACAAAAACCTTGGTTATAATCTGGGCTGTCTGGCCTTAAGCATCCAAAAGGAAAGTAAAACCAGAAATAATCAGTAAGGCCTGAGAAACTGTACTTCAGATATAAAACTTGAGATCTTAGTAAAAAGACCAAAAGAAAAAAGAGAGAGCACTGTTGTTTGGCCTGTCTTTGATTCTTACTGGCAAGTGCATCTGCTCTGTGGCTGCCACTGCTTTTGCCATCCTTCAAAGACATGAGACATAGCTTTTTAACCCTCCAATATGGACTGAAGACTCATGTCTCTCCAAGAATCCTCCAAACCTTCAATGCCAGATGGAGACTACTGAGATACCCAGCTTGTGGACTGAGCAGCTACTGGGATTTCAGCCTCGTCAGAGTATAGACTGCCATTGTTGGACTACCCAGGCTGTATCATGGAGATCAGTACAGGAAGATCAAGATCAAGATCAGGATGCGTGCTTACTGGACCTCATTTGGGGGACTATGGGAAGGAAAGACCCCAGTGTGGAGCACAAGGGCAAGATTGATGGGTATTTAGGCTTGCCAAGGAGGAAACTTTAAACACTTCCTTAAGGAAAACAACATCTTTTACAAGAAGAAAATCCTCCAATTCAGGTGATATGTGTATGTATGTATGTATGTATGTATGTATATATAATTATGCATATAGATATAGAAGCAATACAAGTTTGAGAGAACAACAACAAAAGAACTGGGGAAAAAACTGGCAAGACTCAGAAAAAGATGCAAGACACGTATAGCAGAGTGCAGGGACTCAGGTGGAGTGGGGGGATGGAAAGGGAAGGGACTCTAAATTTGATTGAGAAATGATGTATGATGTATGGAAAAAATTTAACAAAAAAAGAGAGCAGAGACAGTGAAATGGCTTAGCAGGCAAAGACACCAGCTGCCAAGCCTGTGACCTTTGATCCCTGAAACCTGCACAGTGGAAGGATATCACCAGCTCCAGCAAGTTGTCCTCTAATCACTGCACACGTGCCATGGCATGTGCAGGGTACAGGTAAAAAAGAAATATTTCCAAGGCGTGGTGGCATAACTTTTAAATCCAGCACTCAGAAGGCAGAGGCAGGTGGATCTCTGTGAATTCAAGGCCAGCCTGGTCTACAGAGTGAGTTCCAGAGTAGTTGGGGCTACAAGGAGACCTTGTCTCAAAAAGACCGAGGAGGAGAAAGAGGAGGATGAGGAGGAGGATGAGGAAGATGAGGACAAGGAGGACGAGGAGGAGGAGGAGGAGGAAGAGGAGGAGGAGGAAGAGGAGGAGGAGGAGGAGGAGGAGGAGAAGAAGAAGAAGAAGAAGAAGAAGAAGAAGAAGAAGAAGAAGAAGAAGAAGAAGAAGAAGAAGAAGGAGAAGAAAGATGGATAGCTCAACAACTAAGGTTTAATACTTCTGGACTCTACAGGCAGGCAGGCAGGCAGACACAGACACACAGACACACACACACACACACACACACACACACACACGATCCACCCGGAACTTATATTGACTACACTGGGTTTCCACAGCCACCCTATTTCCATATCACATACCCTGCCACTTCTGCATCCCAGACTCTTTCCAGAGGCCTCTATGAAGTTGTTCATCCCATGGTTCCATATATGACCATGATGGCTGCTGCAGTCCTGTGTGTACATGTGTCGGTGCAAGCACACAGAATATCACAGTAATCCTTTGTCCCTTTCAACAAGATCTTTATAGACAAGAATTATATCTTGTTTATCTGAACACCCCAACCCCAGCCCCTGGTACACAGCCAACCTTACCCATCCCTCAGGCCCCCGAAAAACAGCATGGACATGGTACATTCTCTAAATAGAGCAGGAAGCCACTTGAAGCCTAGATAAAAGAAATTAGCCCCTAAAGGCAAGAACCCAAGACACCCAGACAAACAGCATCAGTCCAGCCATCATCTCAGGATTAATGAAGGAGCAACAGACTGCAGGTGCTTACAGCTTTCCAAACTCTCCACTCAAGTTTACATTGTTTTTTTTCTTTGATTCCTGTTACTTAGAGATATGTTTAAATGTATTCTCTGTTTCTTCAATTCTCTCAGAGTGTGTGTGTGTGTGTATGCACTTGTGTGCATGTATGTGCATGTTGCATGTGTAGTTATGCTTGCCCACATATATGTATGCTGAAGCCAGAGGACAAACTAGAGTGTGCTTCTCTATCCGCCTCCACCTCACCTTTTGAGATAGGATATGGTGCTTTCGATGAGAAATGCCACCCCCCCCCCAGTCTCAAGCATTTGAACATTTGGTCCCCAGTTGGTGGTGTTGCTGGGGGGTTTATGGAACCTCGAGGAGTCAAAGCCTTGCTTAAGGAAGTTTATCACTGGGGAAGGGCTTTGAGGGATTACAGCCTCTCCTGGCTTCCCATTCTGTCTCTCCTTCCTGGGATCTATCTGACTCTGCACCCCTCTGGGGTCACAGATACATGCCACTATGCTTGGCTTTTATGTGTGTGCTTGGAGCTGTAACTCGAGTCCCCCTGCTTGCACCTTCCCCGTGGAGCCAACTTCCAGTTTTGAAGATCACTTCTAACTTAATTACACTGCACTCAGAAACAGCATCTTAGATGTTTCTGATGTCTTTATTGCCTAATGTTGGACAAATCTTTATAAACATTTACACCAGAAAGAATAAGGCCCAGTTGGGGTGTAGGCATCCCTAGATGTCCACTACATGGGTCTTGTTTTCTGAGTTGTTGGCGTCCTCTTCAGCTTGGGGTTTGCCTGGTCTGGAAGCCACCATGTGAAGCATGTCTGCCCCGATTGGTGGTGTGTTTCTCCTTTCATTCATTCATTTGTTGGCTTGTTTTTGAAGACAGGGTCTCATGGAGCCCAGGTTGGCCTTGAACTTACTATGTAGCTGAGGCTGCCTGACCTTCTCCTGGTCTTCCTGCCTCTACCCCCCAAGTATTGGTGACCCCCACTCCCGGTTCTCTCTGTCATCCTTTATGCACTAAAGCATCAATACTTTTATACAGATGAATTGTCACTGTTGAGATCATTTACAAGGCTATACCATCCTGAGGAGACTTGAAACCTCTGAGTAAGGCTCCCCTCCCCTCAGCATCATCAAGTACACCTACTGTGTAGGGAGTGCACTGCCTGTACCCCAGGCTTCCCTTCAGATCCCCATTTAGGTGTGCCATGAGTCACAAAGGGAAAAGCCTAATTTGTACGGCAGTAGAGTCTGGAACAGAGCCCAGATCGGCCTCTGAGACCTGAGTTTTTATTATGCTTTCTTTCATTGGCTAAATTGTTTTTCTAATGATTAAATGTTTCATATACACACATAATAATACACATAACGGGCCGGGCATGGTGGCGCATGCCTTTAATCCTAGCACTTGGGAGGCAGAGGCAGGTGGATCTCTGTGAGTTCAAGGCCAGCCTGGTCTACAGAGTGAGTTCCAGGACAGCTGGGGCTACAGGAGACCCTGTTTCAAAAAGACCAAAAAAAAAAAAATAATAATAATAATAATACACATAACACTCTATAGAAGGTATAAAGAATAACAAGACATAACCTGTGACCCCATAGCCCAAGCTAACATGGAGTCACTATGAATGTTTTTTAACTTACCAGTATGTCCTCTGAGCCTCTGCTTCCTTCATCCCCTCAATAAAGTAACTCCTCTCCTACATGCTACGACTTTGTTCATCTTGTCTCTGTCTCCATAATTTTAATGTATGGACATATGTGGAGGTATAATAACATGCCATCAAACTGTATATGATTCTTCCCATTATATAGATGAGTTTATACTACAAGTAATCCTCCATGAGGAGTGGGCATGAATCTGTCAATAGGCTGTAAGGAACATATTCCCTTTTCACTGATGTATAGAATTCCATCATATAATTATTTACCACTTAGTTATCTCTTCGTCCAGTGGGCCTTTCTACTTCGGCTATGACAATGGTTCTATAAATATTGTTGCCTCTTTGTCCTGATGTCTCTTGCCTCCAAATAGTTTATCTTGGTCAGCTTGGGCTGCCATAACAAAATATGACAGTCTGGGATATTGAAACATCAGAAATTTGTTTTCCTAGAGTCCCAGAGCCTCTAAGCCTAAGATCAACGTACAGCCTGATGGGTTCCTAAGGAAGACTCTTCTTCCAGGTAGGGAGATGGCCACTTTCTGCCTGTGTTCTTACAGGATGGGAAGAGGAAGCAAGCTGCCTCTTCTTACAAGGACACTAATGTTTTCACGAGGGTCCCACCCTCCTGACCTCCTCTAAGCCAAATTATTTGCCACATCTGTACAGCCCACCCCAATGAGGACAGAATAGGAGACTGGGGCTCTAACATCTGGATCTTGGAGGATATAACTCAGTCCATGGCAGAGTGGGATTGATAGGTCCCAGTGTACTGACCTTTTCAGGTTTAATAGAAGATGCCAAACTGGGAGCTAAATGTGTTGGTTCAAAAATCCATGTTCTGGTACTGTAGAGATAGCTGGTTTGTAAAGGACTCACCTTGGAAGTGTGAGAATGTGAGCCAGGCGTGGTGACACATGCTTATAACCCAAGCAGTAGTGGGAAGGGAGAGAGACACGCAGATCTCTGGGCTCACTGGCAGCTAGTCTCACCTGCTTGGTAAAGATCCAGGCCAAGGAGGGACCTGTCTCAAAAGAAAAGTGGACAGGACCTGAGGAATCCCATTTGAAGGTTATCCTCTGAACTTCAGTTGCGCACACACACACACACACACACACACACACACACACACATCCTTTGGAACTCCATTAAACTCAACCACTACTTTCACCATGCTTCCATGAACACTCTCTCTTCAGAGGCAAACACTTGAAGTGTCCTTCATGGGGCACTCTTTGTTGTCCTTTCCTATCCCCTCCCCCAGCTGCTTACTTCTTTGGTCATTTCCTCCCCACCCTCTTCTCCTCTTACCTGTGATGACAGCAGCTGACATTTACCAACATGTTATCTGTGTTCCTCATGTCCCCAGCATAGAGCACAAAGGAGTTTGTGTCTCTCCCCCAGGCTTCCAGAGAAATAGCCTGAACCTGCTTACAGCTGACCCTTGGGACAAGCCCAGCAGCTCCCAAATCAAAGGTGCTGAGGATCCTGGAGGAGGAGGAGCCTCACCTAGTTCACCCCACCCCCAGGAGGAAACGAAGGTCTGTTATCACAGAGCTCAGACACCAGGTCAATAAGGGTGAAGGGCTGTGCTGGAGGCCAATCAGAACTCACCTTCCAGGCAGCTCGTGAGAACAGGGAGAATATTGTTCTATCACCGGGCTCTGGACACATATAATCATGCACAACATCATCATCTCAGAGAATAAAGAGAATAAAGCGGCTGGGGAGATGGATCAGTGAGTAAAAGCATTTGCCAGGCATGTGGGAGGAGCTGTTTGAATTCCCAGAATCCATGTAAAGCCTGGCATGATAGCACACACTGTAATCCTGAAGCACCCAGTGAGATGGGGCAGAGCCAGGAGATCCCGGGGCTTGTGAGCAGCTGAACCGGCATGTACAGCATCACCTTGTCTCGCACAGGTGGAAGCCGAAAGACCAACAGCAGAGGTTGTCCTCTGACCTCCACGTGGGCACCATGGTACTCGTGTGCCTGTATTCACACATGTACGAACATGTGCACAGGTACACACAGATGTGGGCCTTCATATGACTGGTCCTTGGTTCCCTCTCTACCGAGGGTAAGTATGACAAAGCAAAACCCACTCTGGGAGTGCCTCAGAGGGCAAAACTCAAAACTTTATTTTCCAGTACGGTGTATATAGGAACCTTCTACCAATCGGCACAGAGAGCATCAGAGTGCATCCAGTCATCAAAAAGGTCAACTTAATCACGCAGTTACATAGTCCTCAGCCTGCACATGCTTCTGTAGATGTTTACAAGCTCAGTGAAGGGGGCAACTGATCACGATGTTGGGGGCTGCATGCGGCTGTTGCCAGGAAGGGCGCCATATTGATGGCTTACTAATCAGGCCCAGGAGTGGCCTCCATATCCCCTTTTCTATTTACTTATAAATTGCCCTGAGGAGGGGAGACATGGAAATCCATCAGTAACACATTTTGTGCTTGAATAAGGCTAGGTGTCTCAACGCTCTGGTTGTGTCAGGGCAGATGGGCCTGGACAGGGGCCCGAGTGGCGACATGTTCGTAGATAATTTCAGCCAACATTGCTATCTCTTGCCGTTGTGTCCTTACCCTAGATCAAAGCAACCTGATGCAATTGAGCAAGACCAGAAACACAATTCCCCAAAGCAAGAGTTTGAAGGGGTTGCTGAGCTGCATGTGCAACATAGCTTCTAAGAAGGTTGCATGACTGTCCAATTGAGTCTGTAAATTTGTGATGCTCAGCCTAACATACTCGAGGGAGGCAGTTGCAGAGTTGAGCCCTTCTGACCAATGAGAGGTTTTTCACCAAAGAGAGGTTATGGAGGGCTGGCCCTTGAGCTGTTTGGCTGGAAACAGTGACTCCAGCAGTCACAGCTGAGCTCATCAGCTCGTTTGGCTCCATGGAGGAGGCCGGTAAGCAGGAGGCCCCCATCTGATTGATAGCCATCTAGAAAGAAAGCATAGTCCCCTTCTCGGAGGGTGGGGTTAGTAAAGAAGCTGGTGATATTTATGGGAACGAGAAAGAAGAAACCACGGGGTGAGCAGGAAGAGAAGAGTGGCATTGCTGGAGTTTGACCTCTCACGGCAGGAGAAGCTGATGGTGCAGGCCTCTTGGTGAGGGAAGAAAGGCCGCACACTGCAGGAGGAGCTGGACAGTGACCCGTCATTTGTTTTATTTTCAAAATTATGTTGCAGGTTCTCCTGCTATAGGAGTGGTTCTTGCATAATTAGAATAGGTGTCCTCAGTAACATACAAACACCTGAGATCCATTTGTTGATTCCTGGGCCCTGTCCCAACCACCCATCCCTAACTGCCTGTCCCTAACCTGACCCTGACCTGACCCTGACCTGACCCTGACCTGACCCTAACCTGACCATTTATCCCTAACCTGTCCCTAGCCACCTGTCCCTAATCATCTTTCCCTCTCTCTACAGGGCCAAGGGCTAGAGCAGGCCCAAGGGCGGAAACAGTACACAAGTGCCTGCAGTTTCAGACTAATTTGTTTATCTTGACTCATTATTAAGGATTCTTTGATATATGAAAACACAAAAACATTCCCAAGCTTATTTTAGACATGGTCCCCCAACAGCGGCTGTCTTGACACTCAATAGCTAGACCAGCCTGGCTTCAATGGCCTACAGAAGTCCACCTGCCTCTGCCTCCAGAGTACTGGAACTAAATCCTACGTTATTAAGTTCATCTCAAAACACAGTTTTAAAGCAAATAAAGATGGTGACGAAGGTCTTAAAAGCAAGGAAGAGGGGTCTCTAGTACACGGATTGCGGGGTATAGGGATATCATGGCAAAGGGCACTGGGTTGGTACCAGGTTCACAGGAAAAGCATGGACAGGGATGCCAATGGTAAGGCAGGGACTCCTTCCAGGGAGAACCCCTCCAGGAAATGTGCTGCCTTAACCCATCCCTTTGCTTGCAAAGTAGGTGAGACCAGGGGGTACTGAGCTCTTCCTGGGGGGCCCATAGGGCGGCAAGGAAGGCCATGAAGATGAAGGGGGAGGGGTGACTCCTCCCCTGCTGAGTCTGACATTGGCACAGCACCCCTTTCTGTTTCCCGCTCAGGCTGGAGCCGCTCAAAAGGTGAACTTTCCTTCCGGGCAGCTCCTTAGTGGAATCACGCAGTTTCTTTTGGCCTTTGGCCCTGCACGCAGCCTTGGTGGTCTCCCGCTCTAGATCCTGCTCCTTGTTCTTTTCATCCAACCAAGGGGCAAAATCTAGCAGGGTCCTCTGTTCCTTGCCTGACTTTCACTAACTTCCATGCCCTGTAACTGGAGCAGAGTATGCACGCAATTGCTTGGAGGGGGGGGGGTCCATTGAGGGGTCCATTTACCCAAAACTCCAAGCTTATGGTAGGCAAATAGTTTGGGGGTCACTTGGTGTGACTATGAATTACCTGTCGAGGGGATCACTTACCCGAAACTCCAGGTCTGCAGTAAGTCTCAGGGACCCTGTGAGGGTGCCATGTGTGAGCCTTCATATTCATATGACCGGTCCTTGGTCCCCTCTCCATCAAGGGTAAGTGCAACAGACCAAAACCCACTCTGGGAGCACCTCAGAGGGCAAAACTCAAAACTTTATTTTCCAGTATGGTGTATATAGGAAGCTTCTACCAATCGGCACAGAGAGCATCAGAGCGCATCCTGTCATCAAAAAGGTCAATTTAATCACGCAGTTACATAGTCCTCAGCCTGCACATGCTTCTGTAGATGTTTACATGCTGTTTACAAGCTCAGTGCTAATCACGGTGAGGGAGTTGCGTGCAGCTGTTGGCAGAAAGGGCGCCATGTTGATGGTGCAGCAAGAAATTCAGCAATGTGGTTTACTAATCAGGCCTGGGAGTGGCCTACACACAGACACGATTTTTTAAATAAAAAGAATAAAAATTATCAAAAGTAATAATTGTTTTAGAGAACTTATTGAGCACTAATTTTATGTCCAACCAAAGCCACCTATGGTCACCATTAAAAAAAAAATTAATTAGCTGAGCGTGGTGGCACACCCCTTTAATCCCAGCACTTGGGAGGCAGAGGCAGGCGGAGAACTCTGTGAGTTCAGGGCCAGCCTGGTCTACAAAGCGAGTTCTAGGCCAGCTGGGGCTACAGGGAGATCCTGTCTCAAAAATACCCCCCCCAAATTAATTACATGTATATGTGTGTATGTCTGTGCTGGTGCATGTATGTGAGTTCAGGTGCCTCAAGAGCCCAGAAGAGGGTTGCATTTTCTGGAACGGGAGTTATAAGAGGTTGTGATCCACCCAATGAGGGTTCTGGGGATGGAACCTGGGTCCTCTGTAAGCAGTAGTGCTCTTAAATGCTGATCCATCTCTCCAACCCCATGAGCATTTTATAGCCAGAGTTTTGCTTATGGCAAGTGTCAACCAAGACCGTATCTTTCACTTTTTCTTAATTCATTCACTATATATTCAGCAGCTGGAGTGTTCTATAGGGTAGATACTCTCTCTTTTTGAGACAAGATTCTCCACTAGGAGTGCGAAGGATAGAGCCAAGAATAGAGAGAGCTAAGCTTGGCACCTGCTCTCTGTTCAGCCTGCAGGACCTTCTGGTAACGGGAGAGCACACGCATACACTTTTTTTTTTTTTATTGGTGCTTTGTGCATTTCATACATCATTTTCCAATTCAGATCAGGCATATTTCTCTTTCCCTTCCCCCCTACCCCTACCCCATCCCAGATCATGCACTTTGCCATAACTGTCCTGCATCTTTCTCTCAGTTTATTTTTTTTTCATTTTTTAGCTATAAGTGATGATCCATGAGTACAAGCATCCTTCATATGAAACCAATTTGCAGGCTGTTGTGCCCAAACCCCCACAGCCCCACCATCCAGCAGGGGGTGAGGGGTTGTATGTGCAATCAAGTTGATCAAATGAGTGTCCAGACTACATTGCTGTAGTTTCACCATTCACCCCAATCGCAGCCCTTACATTCTACCACGCTCCCTCTTCCGCAGATTGTTCCCTAGGCTTAGGAAAGGGGCACAGGTGGATGAGAAGCAAAACAGTCCACTCTCTCTGGAGCTGTTGTCTTGGACTCTGGTCAATTCTGGCTGTTTCCTTTCATGGGCTGACAGTTTGTCCAGGTTAGGAGATGTTATAAGCCACAGTAAGACCCTGTCATATTTAACAGGAAAAAATGTAATTCATGGATTAACATATCATCCAAACATATGTGTCTATACCAAAGTAACCAACCATAACTATTAGTGCTCTTTAAATACCTATATATCTAATTGCTTGTGCTTCATTAGTAGGATCGAAAGGTTATTCCTGGACGCATACACTTCTTACACATGAACACTGTCTCTAGACCTCACCTCAGGAAGCCATGTACACCTATTCCAAGGCTGCTGAGAGAATGTTTTGAATCCTTTCCTAGGAACTGCAATGTTGACCATTCAAGAAAATCAGTGTGAGGTTAATTTGCTCTACTTCACACAACCTAGAATCACCTGGGACGTCTTTGCACTTTAGCGTACCCTCGTGGTCAGTGAGGACCCTGCCTTCCTGGAGCCCCAGGCATGGGAGATGGGCAAGGGGATCCTCTAATAGCCCTGAACCCATTTGAATAGAAAAATTCTATATTTAAGATGATGTTCATCAATGAAATCTCCACAGTATGGTAGTATAACAAGATCTGCATAATGATGTAACCAACTGACATGCCAAAATGAATGAGGCAAATGTTATGGCACCCCACCTCAAGATGAAAAGCTGCAGGCAACCAGCAGAAGCTGAGGGAGAGAGAGAATCAGTTTTCTCCGGGGACTAGCTCCCTGAGAGGAGATCTAATCCCAAGCGGGCAGCTCTACACAGGTAGACACAAGCACTACTAAATGGACGCAGTGCATTATAGACATATATATGTATATTTATAAATGTAGGTATATGGAATAGTAATCAAAAAAGGATAAGAAATTGAAGGGGAATTGGGGGATATGTGAGGAGTGGGCAGGGGACTAGGAGGGATAGAAATAAGGCAACGACAGTACACATGTATAAAATCATCAAAAATAACATTTTTTTAAATTTTTATTTATTCTGTGTATGAATGTACTGTCTGCATGCAAGTTTGTGCACCCGTGTCGTGCAATGCCGCGGAGGTCAGAAGAGGGTCTCGGATTCCCCCTGGAACTGGAGTTCTCCTGGAATTGGAGTTTCAGACGGTTCTCGGCCGCCATGTGGGTGCTGGGGATCGAACCCGGGCCCTCTGTAAGAGCGGTCAGTGCTCTTAACCGCTAGGCCATCTCTCCACTTTGTTATCAGAGATCATTGCAGTGATTTGAACAAAAAAGTTCCCCCATAGGTTCGAGTACTTGAACACTGGACCCCGTTGGTGCCGCTGTCTGGGGCAGTCATGAATCTTAAGAAGGTGGAAACTTTCTGAAGGAAGCATGTCACTGGGGTGGGCTTTGAAAGCCCAGAGCTTTGCCCCCCTTCCAGTTCACTCTCTGTTTGGCCTTAGTGGTTAAAGAGGTGAGCTCTCAGCTCTCAGCTCCTCGGCCACGCCTGCTGCTTGTGGCCACGCCTCTCCGTCATGATGGATTCTTATCCTTCTGGAACCGTGAGCCCAGATAAACTGCTCCTTCCGTAAGTTGCCTTGGTCATGGTATTTAAACACAGCAACAGAAAAGGAACTGTTATAACCCTCCACACTTAAGATTGTCATGGTCCCTGGGTCCTGTTTCTGGGAGAGGACTGTAGACCCAGCAGTCTCACTTATAAACATGAGTGATGACTGCGTTTTTTGAGAGTGTCATTGAAGAGGAAACTAGTATTTCATGCAGAGCCCTTCACGCCTGGCCAGAGGTGGTCTCCCCGTGTTCTCGTGCAGCACCCCTAGGAGAACGTACTTTCTACCCATTTATTTGCTCTGTCCTCACTCCTGCCCGGTTTTCTAGCCATCCCTTCGAGCGCTCTCCCCTCCCCCTCTCCTCTCTCTCCTGACTCTGCCCTACAGTCAGGCCATGATCCTGTCCCATCCAGCAGTCTAATGACTTGCTGCCCTTCCTCACTCACTTGGACATCCCTGCACAGGACAACACAGGCTTGAGTAGGAGCCTGGCTTTTCTGCTAGTGACACTCGCAGGGAGAGATGAGACCTGTGTATGCCACTTAGTGTTCTCTTTCTGTCCCCAACTTTCCCCGTAATTTGAGAAATAACATCTGTTGGTTCCGGGGGACTTTTCTCTCACTGGAAATTTTAGGGACAGTTTAACTAGGCATTCTTGAAGTCTATGGTTTATGCTTAAAATCCGATTCAAACATATCTCAGCTCTTTGGAGCTTTAACACAATGTGGGGAGATAGTTTTGACCAAAATATCTTCTAGAAACATCCCCCACCCGCGTACACACCTGCCCCCCACATCTGGCCGCAGATGATCATCTGTTTTCTCTGTTGGAACACCAGTAAAGAGTGGGGTCTAAGAGAGTGTGAAGCTCTTCTTCCTCCTCGCTATCCTCCTCCCTCTCAACCCTGATCCGCTTTTAGAGAAGACTCCTTTACCTTGGACAGTCAGATTATAGATTAGATGAGAAGTGAATTTCAAAGTGCCTTCTGTATCAGTCACTTGATTCACATATGTGTGTCCCTGTGCGTATGTGTGTGTGTGTGCATGTGGAGGCCAAGGGTCCATGTTGTGTGTCCTCCCCAACTGCTTCCCATCTTTTTTTTTTTGAAAGAGTGTCTTTTATGAACCAGCAGCTCACTAAATCGGCTATGCTGGCTGGCCAGAGAGCCCTGGGGATGGGATTACAGGGCACACTGCTGCCTCTGGCATTTTAAGTGGGTGCTGGGGATCAAACTCAAGACCTCATTCTTGTACAGTAAGCACGCTGCTCACTGAGCCACCTTCCCAGAGCCCCATAGTCACTTATTAAAGGCAGCTCCATGCTGTCCCCACATCTGCCCATCCAAACCATGAAGCTGGGCCCCTGACTGACAGTGTCTGCTCACTCCCCCGGCTGTTGAGGTCTCCGTGCCACAGAACCTTCCAGTTCATTTCTCCTCGGGTCATCGAGGATGGCCCAGCCATGCCTGTCTTTCTTTCTAAGGCTCTGGACTTTGTAGAAACTTCTAACCCCTTGACGTGACAAATGACTTTGTGAGCAGAGGGGGTTTTACATTTAATACATATCACAAGAGACATCAGAGCTACGCTCAGGAGATCAAATAGTTTCTTCAGCTAAGAATGTAAGCATTATCCCTATTAATATCTTTCCATCAAAGGCCATGGACTCTCTACCCCCAGTTCCTCTATGATCTCAGTTTATTAATGTGGCTGTCCCTCCCCCCATTAAGCTGCCCTCACCGCAGACTCTCATTCCAGCCTCATGTCTACCATCCGTGGAACACACCTCCTTGGCAAGCATTTAATGTAGGAAGAAGAAGAAAAAAAGAATCCTCCATCATCATAAATTGTAAAATCAAACAACAGAACACTCTCTCCTGGGAAATAAATTCTGAAGAGTCAAGAGTGGAAAAGAGAAGGCCGTGATTATTCTAATCCTATTCCAGATGTGCCAATTCTCTCCCTAAGCAAAATCCGAATTAAAGAAGAGCCTTGTTCAAAGAGGTAATGAGGGTGTGAGGACAAGAGACAATGTTTTGCAAATAGTAAGTGCTCAATTAATGTTTACTTAAAAACAAGTAAGTGCAAAGTACAGCAGCCCCGTGAGCCATCCTGACAACCAGCTCTGGCCTGACCAGGCAGGGTGAGTGGTTATAAATGAAGTCTCCATGTGGACCCAGGTCCTCTGTTCTGCGATGGGACCCTTGTCTGACTAAGGCAGCGTAGAGAAACTTGTACTTGATTTTGAGAGAATATGTGAAGGATTGAGGGGCTTAATGCAGGCATTCACACAGACACCCACCACATGGAGGTAACCCTGTGTTCACACTGAAGAAATGGGAGACAAAACATTCAATATGGAAGGATTCTTTATTAACCCTGGAGCGAAGGCTGGCAAGGTGGTTCAGGGAGTAGAGGAGCTGGATGCCAAGTTTGATGATCTGAATTTGATTCCCAGAACCCACATGGAGGAAGGAGAAAACTGACTCCCTGAAGTTGTCCTCTGACTTCCACGTGCACACCATGGCATTCAGTACCCCCGAACACACACTAAATAGATAAATGTCAAAAAAAAAAAGTAGAGTGAAGGGAAAAAACAAACCTCTTCTTAACCTTTGCCAACAACCAAAAATATTAAAAGGGGGCTTCATAGGAAGGATATTTTGGCACCAAAGGTCAAGAAAGTAAATGTAGCTTGCTAGAAGAGTTCTCTCTTGTTTAGCTAATCCAACAAAATCAATGGCAGAATCGTGTAGTCCTGAGGTCTCAGTTTAGGCATCCATTAAATGGGAATCAGGAGGTTGGCCCTGCCTACCTGCCAGGAGTCATGGGGAGATAACATTAAAAAATGTAAGAAAGCCCCTTGAAGAATGGAAACCTATACATACAAGTAACAATTGGTGAAAGACAAGTATTGTGAAGATCAAGAGGTAAGGCTTGGTGCTGAACTGGAAGAGTGTTCTTTGCCAAAGCATACCAGGTACCAGGAACCAGGAGCACAAATGTCCAGGACACCTCAGATCATGTTCCTTTGTCACAGGCAATTTGTCAGGTGCTCTGGTCATATCGCCACAATCCTTGGCTGTCCTGGGTGTGTGTCCCAGTGTTGTTATACGTGGGCTAAGTAGCTTGTGTGGCCCTCTGTCTCTCAGCCCCTTTGCTTCCGGAACATAGTGGTGTGAAGAAGTGTCTTCCATGGAAGTCTCAAGTGTTTGACTCCTTAGGGGGTTGGTGGTACTGTTGAGGGGAAGGTCATGCAAATTTGAGGAGCTGTGGCTGGAGGAAGCACATCACTGGGGGCAGCTGTGAGAGCTCACAGCCTTGCCCCACTTCCAGTTTGTCTCTCTCTCTCTTTCTCTCTCTCTCTCTCTCTCTCTCTCTCTCTCTCTCTCTCTCCTGCTCCAGTTACCTCCCACCATGCCTCTGCTGCTGTGATGGACTCTTGTCTCTCTGGATAAGCCCAAATAAGCTGTCCTTCTCCACGTCACCTTGGCCCTGATGCTCAATCACAATAGCAGAAGCAGCAGCCAATACACAGGGTCAACAGGGTTCAGTTCCCAAGGGCGCTCAGAGGGGAGACAGAGCCTCCTTTGAGCTCCTTGGGTATATTTCTCTTAATTTCTGCCTCATTGCTTGAAGTTTCCTCCAACTACCTTCTCCACAGCACATCCACAAGCCCTGGAAAGTTGCATGCTGGGAAGCAAATAGCTCTGCAGATGGAATTAGTACCAGAGGGCAGGAAGGAGCAGCCTGCCTGGCCTGGTGGCCCATGGCTGGTGGTCCTTGGTCTGCAGGCCAGCTCTGCACCCCATGGCTCCAATACCTCCCAGCAGCCAGCAAGGAGCTCATTAAACAGAACCATACAACAGAAAAAACACCCCGCATGGTTTTTCTCTCCCCGACACAGGTGAAGTAGCCTAGAAAGTGCCCCAACCACTTGCCACCTCCCAGCCAGATAGCCTAGTCAGACACGGAACTTTAGAACCCAAATGAAACTTAGAGATCACTTCACCGGGAGTCTAACCAGGGTCTCTGAGACTCCTAAGCCCTACCAGGCAACAGAGAGGTTCTAGAGGTGTTATGGGCACTGTCCTCCAAGCATGACAACCATTGCCATCTTCATCAGCGAAGCCCACTCAATAAAAGCACAGGGTGGGAGAGTAAGTGAGACCCTCACCTGAGATGCCAACCACTCCCTCCTGGACTTCCTGCTGTGTGAAATGTTACCTCGGCCACACGCGGTGTCGGGAGGTGGTAGATGAGAGAATGGAGCATGCTTGGCTGAAGTGGGACTCCATCTGTGTATCTATGAGGATGGAAATCAGCATCCATTTGGGATGAGATTTTTTGTTGCTGCAGCTGTTTGGGGTCACCCTCGCTCCTCATAAGCAATTCCTCACTCATGTTCCTGTAATCCCCGCATTGACTCCCAAGCCAGACTTGGGTGGACTTGTTCTTTCAGTCTGTAGTTGGTGCTCTTTCTAGGGTAAATGGATGTTTGATCACATACTCGCCCTGGAGAAGACAACACAAGAGGTATTCTGAATATTCTTAAAGCCATTCGTGACGCATAGGAAAGTGTTTTTCATGAGACCAGACAGACTTACTGATTAAGTCTCCCTGCTTTGAGTAGACTTATATCAGCTTAATGTGATTGCTCAGTTTAGCTGCTGTTGATCAAATTTTGTGATTACAGTTTCTCGATTTAAATGTTAGCATTTTTTTATAAATGCAGCTTGCGACAATTGATTTTTATCTCAAAAGATGTTTTGAGGAAAGGATAATGAAGAATTCCTCAGAGGAGGCAAGATGAGAGATTCACCCATGCGCCCATTTTACAAACATGACTACTCTGACTCAGAAGCAGAAGCAGAAGCAGAAGCAGAAGCCCCAGCCTGGGTTTTGGTTCCTGCTCCATGGCTACATCCTCTGTCCTGGGCTCTCTTCACAGCTCTACTGATTATGAAGTGGTCAGTAACCATTGGCCAAGTGATAAACATCCAGGAAGTCCTTCTAGAATTATGCTAACAGGTCCCTGTGGCAGCAACCTGAGGACTTTTAATCTTCTAAGGATTATTGGGAGAAAACTGGATCCTTGACTTGGCCACAGAAAAAAAAATTCAGGCTGAGCCAGTGCGAAGCAGGGTTTGTTAAAATACATTTTTAAAAGATTTTATTTTTATTTGTGTTCATGTGTGGGCATGAGTACCCAAGGAGGCCAGAAGAGGCTGTCATCGGATCCCCTAAAACTGGAGTTACAGCCTGTTCTCCACTACCTGAAGTGGGTACTGGGGAGACAACTCACTCTGGTGCTCTGCCAGAGCTGCACCTGCTCATAAGAACTGAGCTGTTTCTCCAGCCCCTTAAAAGGCATTTTTAACAGATTTTAAGGACAAGAGTTAAAAGAAAGTGAGGCACTCGGGAAGAAGTTAGGACTCCAGAGAGCCTGGTGTGGGCTTCTCAAAGGAGTCTCAAGTATTTTAGTACCAGTCAGTCATATTTTTATCTGTCAAGTTACATCTCAAAATGTTGCTAAGACTCTCCCCTACCTTCTTTTCTCTTTCTCTCTTTGATAAGTGAAAGCACAGGGTGGCTCCAGGCAGGCCTTGAATGGGCTTACAATTTGCTCCCATGGAACCAGGAGCCACTAGATTGCACTAAGCAGAGTTAGGGGCATGTCTTTAACTGTAAAGGGTGTGGGGGGGGTGGTCTGGTGAAGTTCCTCAGGGTTAGGGGCATGTCTTTAACTGTAAAGGGTGTGGGGGGGTGGTCTGGTGAAGTTCCTCAGGGTTAGGGGCATGTCTTTAACTGTAAAGGGAGGGTCTGGTGAAGTTCCTCGAAAATTACAACTTTACAGCTGGGAAGGGAGAAAGGCCTGTAGCAAATGCTAATTGTGTTGAAATTCTTGATTCTTAGCTGGCCAAAGGCATCAGCCAGCTTTCCCATGAAAGGTGCCTTTCTTTTCCCACGTAATTTCTCCTCCTCAGTCACCGCTAGACACACATGGCCATTTATATTTAAATGAAATTAAAATAAAATTTATATTCACGTTAAATAAAACTTAAAATTTATTCCCTTGGTCACACCAGCTTCTGCTTCGAGTGCTAATTAGCCACTGTGGCTAGCAGTAGCTATGGGATGGTCAACACAGGTGTGTATCATAGTATCACTGCAGAAATTTCTATTGGGCAGAGTGCTATAGGCGTGGTTGCTCTACTAGGGAAGATTTCCTTGGGACTGAGCAGGATATGGAGGTATTTCTTACATTGTCCGACTTAGACTCTATGGATTATGAAGGCTCTGGCATCACACCATTTCTGAGTCAGTTTCTTGGGGTCAACTGGAGCCACAGATAATACACCCCCCTGCCCCCTGCCCCAAAGAAATGGAGAAACTGACAGAGAAGTCCTTACTGAAGGGCTGGCTCCTCCCCACATTGCCCTGTGATTTCCACGACCAGAAACTGGAGATTCATCTACCATGAGTACCTTTGAGTTACTCAGTCACCAGAGAAAGTTCTATAGCAGGAGGCAGAGGAAGGCCCTTCCTGCCCCAGCCCTTCTTCACAACTATGTATCTTCAGTCTCTCTCTCTCTCTCTCTCTCTCTCTCTCTCTCTCTCTCTCTCTCTCCAGAGTATGTTTTAAAGTCCTAAACCCCATACTGCCCATCCACCATCTGGTCTAGCATCTGCCTCAGATACGTGTCTTATCTTTCCTGGTATGTGTTTAAGAACAGTTCCTCTTAGTCAAAGCAAGGCTCTGGGAGCATCTTAGGCCATAAAGGACTGTGGGACGCTGTGTTCCATCCAAGAATCCAGCAGAGGGGGATATTGCACAGAGGCAATTTCCTTTAAGTGTGTCATTGATAGTGCACAAAGTCCAATGGAAACCAATGTGTCTTTTCATCCTTACAGGACCTCAGCTCCACTCCCCACATACAGCCACTCAGTGAGTCACAGCTAAAAGCCTCTGGACAGATGCAGGAAACCCCCCATGATCTTTCTGTGCATTTAGCCTAATGAATTTTCCCTTCCCAGTTCCAAATGACAACACTATTTTCTCAGGTGCCTTATTTAGCAGCTGTCAAAAGTTGGGGTCTGGCAAGATCAACAATTTTTGAACAGTTCAGTATCCCAGATGGGTTTCCCCCTTCTCTGCCCTCCTCCCTTTCCAGAGCAAGCTTTCATAGTCCAGCACAGTTGCCAAGGACCACCTGCACAGAAACAAAAATGCAAGTCTGGTTTCCCTGCCTGACACCCCTTCTTCCTTTTCAGTTTGACAGCGATGTTGTAAATCTTCCTCCGGATGCACGCTGATTGGCAGCTGGGTTCATAATCTCTCACCATCTTTTGAGAATGAGACTTGCTCAACCTCAGCTGAAGTAAAAGCACAAGATTCTTTAGAATTTCCAACTTCTGTGATTTCTCCCCTTTATTTGTTCTTGGGGGTAGAGTGAGAGCAAAGGAACAGAGAAAGCCCGTGCTGTGAGCATCCACAGAGGCGGGGGGGGCCAGGGGGTCGGCGAGGTAGGCATCCTTTGCAACTTCACAGTGAGAAGCTAGGCAGAGCTTCTTTATCTTTTTTAACGCCCCAATGACGACACAGGGACTCTGGATTCCACAAGGTAAACCTGTAACCTAGCTTCCCAGCATTCCCCTGTGCCAGCCCTAGTGCTGGAAGAAGAGGATGGAGGAGTGCCCAGGACAGAGACTTCTGCAGTGACACCTTCCGTGGAAACCAGAGGCACCTGTCCTCCTCTGTAAAGCCACGTGTGGCAGCTCAGCCTCCGTTTCACAGCAAGAAAGAAATCATGGGTTGGAGGTTTAGGTAGAGGGATGTTCGTTTTCTGAGAGCGGTTCTCTGGAATGAATAGGAAAAGGTGCAAGAACTTGGGAAAAGCTCAAACAAAATAAGGAGTATTTGATTCAGTCTATCGAGGTGGGAATTTTGAAAGTATTTTCTAAAGCTTAGACGTGTTTGGCGAGCACACCCGCAGGGTACACAGAAATAAGTAACTGCGTTCATTACCAGAGTTGGGGGAGAGTAGAAGAAGGAAATGCATGCAGGCTTTTAAGGCCAGACTGGTTCAAGCCCCAGCTGCACCACCTTCTGCTGGAATCACCCAAAGATAGCTCACTTTGCCCCACCCAACCTCCATTCTCTCATCTCTAAAATGTTAAGGTACCTAAATATATTACTTGTAGTTTCCTTATTGCTATGACAAAATACCGTAACAAAGCAATTCAAGGAAGAGTTTATTTGGTCTTACAGTCCAAGGGGACACAGTTCATCATGGTTGGAAATCATGACGGCCAGAGCTTGGGATGGCTGGTCACATTGAGTCCACAGTCAGGAAGCAGGGAGACATGAAGGCTGTGCTCAGCCTACTATCTCCTTTTCATCTATTCTGAGTCCCCAGCCTTTGAGATTGCGCTAGCCATATCTATGGCGAGTCTTCCCACCTCAGAAACTCAGCTCAGTGTAGAAATTCCCCCACCGACTTGCCCAAAAGTTTTGTTTCCAGTCAAGTTGACAATATATCAATATTAACCATCACACTATTTTTATGGATTTATTGCAAGGAACAAACGACATGTGCTATATAAAAGCAGCGAGTGCTGTGGCTGGCACACCCTAAGCACCCAGGGGATGTCACCCGTTGCCATAACTTTACCAATGAAACAATGCTAAAACATCCCTCAGTGTTTAGAGAGAGCAAAGTAAAGGCAGTGTTTTCCTTCCAGAAGTGGTGGTCAAGACTACATGCTGCTACGATTTGAGACTGAACCATGAAGAAACGCCGTGGGGGATGCCGAACCATGGTCCCCAAATCTGCCTCACATCCTACCCAGCTGCTAGTGTGTGTTTGGAACCCTACCAGCAAAGCAACAAACACCTTACTGTAAGTGGCAGAGCTCTAACTTGAACCCAGACCAGAGACCATTCATCCTCATTCTAGCCCTCCTTGTAATGCTACTTTTTTTTTGGTCTTTTTGAGGCAGGGTCTCCCTTTAGTTTCAGTTGGCCTGGAGCTCACAGAGATCCAACTGCCTCTGCTTCCGGAGAGCTGGGTTTAAAGGTGTGCACTACCATGCCCGACTGTAATGCTAATTTTTATGAAATGGAAAAATCCTGGCTCCATCACAGCATCATGGCATAGCAGCTCTGTGGGGTGTGGGGTCCTGAATTCCTCAGAACACCACTGGGGTGGGTGTTAAATTGCTTGAACTTCAGTCCTGCTTCCTTCGCTGCCAGATACCTTTACACTGATTTTTCACTCCACCGCTCACCACGGTATGGTTCTGGTGGCCAGGGGCTCAGCAGGCCACTTCTGCTGGCATGGACTATGTCATCAGATATTCCTTGAGTCCAAGCAAATAAAAAATAAGGTTTTTTAATAAGAAAGGAATAGCATTATTTCCATGTTAGAAGACTTCAGCATGGGTTAGAAATTAACCATGATTCATGATTTATTTCTCAAGTGTCAAGATATTGCTCAGTAATGTGTTATCAACAATTGAAAATTGGGCTTCTTTTAAAAAATTCATTTTACAAATTTTTATTAAGGACCTACTGAATGTCAGGCTGGATGTCAGACTCTGGAGACACCAAACATAACTCAAGCTCAGCCTTCAATGGACTCGCCAGGGAGACAGGGTGACAGATGCCAGGCTGTGGAGCCCACTGGAGAGAAACAGATTGAGGACAGTTAAGGACGACATGCTCACCCCAAAGTACAAGGCCATGAAACATAACAGTCCTGACAGGAGGAATGTCAAGGGTGTGAAGTAGGAAGCAAGCCAGGCAAAGCTGAGGCCACTGAAGTGTGTGGAGGTTCAAAGGTTCCATGTGGAAACTTGTGACGAGTTGTGACACTGGAAGTAAAGGGGGGACTAATGCTTCTTCTCCGACACCCACGGTTTCTCTGACCAATAGCTGCCCCCAGATAAAAATGCACAAAGCCAGAGCAGTCTACATGGAATTTGAGAGCAGAGCCTGGAGATGGAGGAGACTGCAGCATGCAGGAAGCTCCTCTCCCAGGTTTAAAAACTATGTATTGTATTTATTATTCTTTTTTTTGGGGGGGGGTCTTTTTTGAGACAGGGTCTCCCTTTAGTCCCAGCTGGCCTGGAGCTCACCATGTAGACTAGGCTGGCCTTGAACTTACTTATTATTCTTATTTTATGTGGATGTGTGTATTGCCTGAATGTGTGTAAGTGCATCCATGTTATGCAATGCCTGCAGAGGACAGAAGAGGGGGATGGATCTCCTGGAATTGGAGTTATGGATGGTTGTTAGCTGCTATGTGGGTGCTGTGATTCAAACCCAGGTCTTCTGCAAGAATGACCAGTGCTCTTAACCACTGAGCCATCTCTTCAGGCCTCTCTCCCAGATCTTACACATGGGAATGAGGGCCACAGTAGCTGAGTTTTAGAGCTATGTAGCAAATAGGTGCCGTGAAATCCTTTAATAGGAATATCTGACCTCCTGCAAAAGCCCAGACAGCTGTCTTCACCGGCCACTACCACACTGCGAACCAGTGCCTCATGATGCAGACCTCCTAAATCTGTGGCTAAATACCATTAACCTGGAGAAATGGGCAGCAACTAAGAACACACACTGTCCTTGCAGAGGACCCAAGTTCTGTTCCCAGCACCCACTGGGGTGGCTTACAACCAATCTGCAACTCCAGCTTCAGGGGACCGAACACTCTCTTGATCTCTGCAGACATGCAGTCACGTGTACTTATCTACCTCCACAAACATACACATACTAAAAAATAAAATAAATCTTTAAAAAATGTTAGGCTGCTGAAATGGCTCAGGTAGTAACACTAAGCCTAACCACCTGAGTACAAACCCCAGAACCTGTATGGTGAAAGGAAAGAATGGACTCTAAATAAATAAATAGTAATTAATAAATAAGTAAATAAAGTTTAATAATAAATTAAAAAGAAAAAAACTCTTAGAGGAAATGGACTAGAAATAGAATCCTGCCAAGCCCCTAACCCTGAGTCAGCGGCTAACTACAAACAAAAATGCTGGTTGTGAGATAGCTGACCAAAACCAACAGGCAGACTTGAGGCCAGCTCAGCCACACTCATAGGTAATATTTCAGAGGTGCCAAAACCTCCACCCCAGTGTTCCAATGAGCTATTCAGATTTTGAGTAGAGGTGGGTAGTGGACTTTGGACTTTTGTGTGTTATTTGTTTTAGCTTTTTTTTTTTTAAGCAATGGAAACTCATTCAAATAAAAATGTGCATGGACTGAAGACGTAGCTCAGTTGGTAGAATGCTTGCCTTGTATGCCTGAAGCCCTGGGTTCGATCCCCAGCAATCCATAAAATGGGTATGGAAATACATGCTGGTAACCTGATCATTTGAGAAGAGGAAGCAGAAGAATTAGAAATTCAAGATTATCCTTGGCTACACAGTGAGCTTGAGACCAGTCTGGGCTACTCAAGATGTCTGAGAGAGAGGGGCTAGGGGAGGGAACAGAGATGAAGAGAGGAGAGAGGAGGGGAGGGTAGAAGGAGGAAAGGAAGGAAAGGTCTTAGAGAAGGCCCTGTATAGCTTATCATAGAAAACCCTTAACTAGTGTGTTTACTGTGTTAGATGGTTTAACTCTGTCAAAAGATAACCCTGTAAGGCAGGGATAGTGTATTGTTGTCATTCATCCTGTGCAGGTGACAAGCCTAAAGCACAGAGAAATTAAATGACCATTTGGTCCATGGTAGAGCTGGGGTTCTGGCCCAAGTGGTCGAGCTTTAGTGCCCCACCCCCACCCCCTGTCAATGGGCCTCACTGTGTGGTCACATGAAGAAGGTAGATGAGGGTAGATGGTCCCTGGATTTAATCTAAGTAGGTGAAGTTTCCAAACTCCATATGGTGACCCTCAGGCACATCCTTGAACACTTCTGACTCCATAGAGCACTTCTGAAGCTACAGGGCTGAGACACTATCTAGAAAAGTCACACTATGACATCACCCGTTTTCCGGGAAAGGCCAACATAAATGAGCATTAGTTGGAATCCACTTTCAAACACTGGGTTCTTAAGAGACTGAGACTGGAATAAGAGTGTGGTGACTGGCTAGGGGGGTCCTTGCCAAGCAGGGATGTGGACCCAGATACACAGAGGGCTGGTTCTGGAATCTAAAGGGTAGATGGAAAGGGGGGGCAGGGAGGGGGCTTCCATAAGCTTAGCTTCCTAAGCTCAGCACAGACACATCAGGGTAACTCCCATGCAGAGGCATAGCGTGACCAGAGTTGCAGAGGATGGGTCAGGGGGACAGTCTGATATAAGAGTGGCAGGGCTCCCTGTGGGGTGACACTCAGAGTTTCAGTTTCCATCTTGTTCAAAAGCTTTGCCATTTGCAGTCTTAGAACAAATAAAACCATGACTCATAGTTCACAATTTCCCGGGTGAATTTACTATGTGATTGTGTCAATAATAACTACATGTTTTCCAGGGACGAAGAAACAACAGTCAGAATATTTAGCCAGAGAGGAATGTGATACTTGGCGATTCGTGGAGGATCAATAGTAGAAGCCGGGGCTAGAAGGATGGCTTGGTGGTTAAGAGCACTGGGTACTCTTGCAAAGGACCTGGGTTCGATTTCCAGCACCCACATAGCTGCTAATAACCATCCATACCTCCAGTTCCAGAGGATCCAATGCTCTCTTCCAACCTCTGCTGGTGTTGCATGACACAGATGCACTTACACACATGCAGGCAATAAGTCATACACATAAAATAAAATAGTAAATATAATATTTTAAAAATACCGGAAGCCAAGCAAGAACCGAGGCAAACTAACTATGAATTTTGGCATCTCCACATGTGTACTCCACTGTCTGGCTTTCTATCTCTCTGTCTCTTTTTCTCTTTCTCTCTGAGAGTTTGTGTACATGTGTATATGTGTATGAATGCACTGATACCTGTGTGTACATGCCTATGTAGCTGAGAGGACCACCTGCATGTTGTTCCTTAAGCACCTCTCCCCTTTCTTGAGGTGGGGGTCTCTCAATGACCTGGAACTAGCCAAGTGGCCTCGGCTACCTGTCCAGGGAGCCCCGCATTCCTCTCATCTCTGTCTTTCCAGCTCTGGGCTTACAAGCACCTGGCTTTTATATGTGGGTTCTGAGAACTGAATTCATATTCCCAAGGTTACATGACAAACATTTTAGTGACTAAGCCATCACTTCAGTCCTTCACTGTCTTTTAAAAATAATCTGAGCCATATTTTGATTTCATTTCATTTCAATTTCATGAGCTGAAATCTTTGAGGTCAACCATCCTTTTTGTAAATGGAACTGTGGGAGCTTAAGCAGAAACTTTCAAGGTTTTGTTATCTAAGGCTGAGGGTGTGCATTATGAAATCTTGATGTTTTAAAGGCATGGTGGAAAAACTTTATACAAATGAAAAAAAAAAGGTTTTCCCTTTGATTTCTGACTAAGGAACCAAATCAGAAAGTCTATAGTTTCCTGGGAAATAAATAGAAGCCAGCTCTATGTCACCAAGTGATAACACCCAACATCATGTCAGCAGCCTAAAAGATAACCAGTCCCTAACAGCCAAGGAGGTGAATGAATCAATAGTTCAGCACAGATGTGTGATCCCAGCTAGCTGTCCTGCAGATGGATTTCACCAGACCCATCAATGTATCTGGTCTCACTAAACTTAGGGACTGTTTTCTCTACTTAAGATTATGATATTATTTTTTCTTTGTAAATGTGTTCATTAAGCTTGGAAATGAGTTAATACAAAACCAGAAACTCCTGTAATCTCCTTTCAGTTGCTTCTCACATTCATTTAGCACCTTTCACTCAGGCTGGTTGACATTGTCCATATTTTCAATTCTCAGGGCATCACTGGGCCTGCTACGCCTCAAGATAAAGGTTGTGGTTTTCCCTATCTCACACCATCATTGCCTCTTTACACTCTCCCTCAGGTAGCTTTGGGGAATAGAAACCTGATTCAAGAGACTAGCTCTCCATTTAGGCCCATTCTGTGAAAATAGTCTGAAAGTAGTATTTGTTGGGTTCTCTGTCAAATTAGGTGCTGGGACAGAACTTCACAGCATGAGTTCACATCTCATTTAATCCTCCCAACCCACTCCCAATGGCAAGTGGAACACTGTCCATTTTAGTAACAGAGATGTTATCTGAGCCCCATGTCTGTGGTCTTTCTATCAAGAGTTAATAGAAACGGGCACTTGAACATGGGCAATAGCACAAGATACAACCTAAAGAGCTGTTCCTGTTCTTTTTTTGGGGGGGGGGGTATTTTGTTTTATTTTGTTGTCCTTATTGGTTTGGGGATTTTATTTGCTCGTTTTGTCTTTTGGGGTAGCCCAAGCTGTCCTCCAACTTGCTGCCTAACTGAACATGATTTGAACTTCTGATGTGCCTGTGTCTGCCTCCCACATGCTGGGATTACAGAAGTGCCACTATACTCAGCTTCATTTTTTTTTCTTTTTTCTTTTTTTATGAGACAGAGTATTGCTTGGGAGGCCACACTGGCCTCAAGCTCACTATGTATACTAGGATAACCTCAAATCCATCCCAGGCCTCCTAGCTTAACCTGCCAGGTGCTGTGATAAGAGAATTTCACCACCATCCCTGGCTTTCAAGACATTTTTCGAGGCCCGGGGGTGAAGGTCATACTTGAGGGGACCCCCATTTTGTCTTCTATTCTGTATAGAGGACACCGTACAGCAATTTGACCAATCCCATGCCATAGGGGTTTCCCCACAGGTTCCATGTACAGACTACCCTCCCCAACCAGCCAAGACGACTGCCAATCCACTCAGGTCACACCCTTATTGAAAAGCCTTTCAGGGGCTGGGAAGATAGTCCAGTGGTTAAGCCTTTGCAATGCAAGTGTCAGGATCGATTGGACAAAGTTCAGATCCCCAGAACCCACGTCCATGCGGAGTGGGTATGGTAGCTCGACAGTAGTTCCAGCCGCTGAAGGTAGAGATAGCAGATCCAGCTTGCTATTGAGACTAACCATATTGGTGGGTTTGAATGAAAAACTCTGTCTCACTGAAGAGGGTAGACGAGAGCCATCAAGGATGATCCCCTATATCAACCTCCAGCCTCCATGCATGTGTGCCCATACATGTGCCAAAACGTTGACATACACACACATACAAAAACAGAAATATAAAAAGAAGGAAACCCTTTTGCACTGCCCATTGAACTTCAAATGAAGGTCCAAGTCCTCACATGCCAAGAGGTGGCCCCTGACGAGAACTGTCTTCTTTCCGTCCCATTCTTCTAACCGGGTTCATTGTTCTCCGTAAGCAGGCGTCCACTTCCTCCTTCTTGCCTAGGCTCTGTTCATGTAGTGTTCCTCTCCCTGAAGGTCCTATCCCATAGAGCACCTTCTTTCCTCTGTTTTAAATTCTCCTTCCTTGCAGACCAGGTGAGGCCCCTGCAGTCCATCACAGAGTGCCTGTGTTATCCTTTTTGGAACTGCTCAATGTTAGGTTGGGATCATCATTCACACAGCTGTTCTGTGCCAGGCTCACCCTCACTACCCGGAGAAAAAGCTTTGAATGAAGTGACACTCATAAAGGATGGAACCCTAGCAACCTGCTCAGTTTTGTTTTCTGAAACCTTTCCTGTTTCAGCAATCTTGAAATGTATGAGAGGTGGCTGAGGCTAATGGACTTTGGTTTCTGCAAAGCCATGTTTATACTGTGACAGATCCCTCAGTTATTACAACAGTGTATGAGGAAGTGGGGGAGCCACGGCCCGGTGACAACACTATTCTACAAGGACTCCCATGATATATATAATATAATATATATATATATATATATAATCGATATAGAAGAGAGAGAGAGAGAGAGAGAGAGAGAGAGAGAGAGATTTGTATCCCCCATGTCTGGCGTATACGAGGACGAGGAACACATCAGTTATCCCTGAGTGGATACACTTGCACTTTATCCCCACAGCACCCCTGAGAGATGCCCACATAGCTCAAACTCCTACCATGTTCCTGCTCCCTCTAGCTAGAACTTTGGCCGCTTGAACACACCAGACATCCCACCCACCCCCAAGCTCCGAAACAGGTGTCCCGTTTCGATGTTCCATGCCACTAGCCAGTGGTGAGTTTCCTTATGCGTCAGTCCTTCCTCTGTACTGTGTGCTGCAGACTTTTTGCTGAAGGTGGAGCCCCCCAGGGAGTTGAAGCAGCTCCATTCTAGTCGCTGAGTCAGATGCCATGTCTGCCTTTCAACAATTACTTCCGGTTCTTTCTGCTGATTTATTTTTCTGATCTCACAGATTTTATTGCCATTCCAATGACTGGGCCTCACGGAACATATGTAGCATTTTAATAGAGAGCTCACAACCAGGGCTGAGAGAGTTACGTCTTCCTGTCCCAAACCGCAGGGTAAAGGGTGTAGCTTGGTCCTCAACGGAAGAACACAACTGTACAAATCAGGCAAGGGGGTGGGGGGGCTAGAGAGATGGCTCAGCGTTAAGAGCACAGACTGCTCTTGCAAAGGACCCGGGTTTGATTCCCAGCACCCACAATGGCGGCTAAGAACTGTCTCTAACTCCAGTTCCCAGGGGAATCCGACACCCTCTTCTGACCTCCACAGTATTGTACAACACGGGTGCCAACATACATGCAAACAGTACACTCATACACATTAAAAAAAAATCAGGCAAGGGCTGTGTCTGCATGTGGGGAAGTTCTGGGCCCTGGGATGTCTGTGAAGCCCATCACTGCGCATTTTGGAAGACATTTCTCTGAGTTTTTCCTGTCTTATTACTGTGCAGGTGCAGGATAGGCAGTGGGAGGCAAGGGCGGAGCACATTGCGGGTCAAGGGGGAGGCAATGCTTCTCTTAACATTTTGCTTCTGTGGAAGATCTTGGCATTGCCTCCCCATTGACCCGCAATGTGCTCTGCCCTTGCCTCCCACTGCCTATCCTGCACCTGCTTTTCTATCCTCTCTATTACCTTCACAACTGTCTTTCTTTCAGGAGACAAAGACTCATGTAGCCCATATGGATCTGAGACTCTTGATATAGCAGAGGATGACCTTGAACTTCTGATTCTCTTGGCTCCACCTCCCAAGTGCTGGGATTACACCACAGCAGATTAATTCAGTGCAGAGGACCAAACCCAGGACCTCATGCCGACTAGGGAAGCACTCTACCAACTGAGCTACATCCACAGCCCTGCCAGTTTCAAGCGTGACAACCAATTTCTTCTCCTTTAAACTGCTCTGCTTGTTAATTCCTCCCTCTGACACCCTCCTCATGCTTCAGCAATTCTTAGACACTCTGGCACCTATCACTCCTCCTGAGAACCTGCAGGGACAAGAGTGATAATAGAACTGAAATTCAACATCAGTTTTGTCTACGCTGAACAGGACGTACTTTCACCTCCTGTTTCAGATTTTGAGCTGGCAGATGAGTACCATGCAGGCTGAGGGCCTGGCATTGTTGCCATCACAAACCAACCCTCAGAGCGAGCCCCTGCCTGGAATAGAGAGTGGACCAGTTATCTTCTCTCTCTGATTAGAGGAGCCACCAGGCTGCATGCCAGTGATTCATTGATTCAGTGACCCCCCCTTCCAGGTTTGTTTTGACTTAATGAAACTTTAATTTACTACTTAAAAACCTGTCTTCCATCAACATTTGTGTGTAAAAATCATCATTTAAAATTTTAATATGTTTTTATTTATTGTTTGAGAATTTTGCACAAGTATAAAATTGGTCTTGATCAAATCCATCCTTCACTCCCTCTCCGACCACATGTACTCTTTTTAAATATTTTATTTATTTATTTATTTATTTATTTATTTTACATGTGAGTCTTTTGCCTGCATGTGTGTAACTACACCTGTGTAGTGCAATGCTCATGGAGGCCAGAAGAGGGCATCAGAAAGCAGTCATGGATGGTTTTTACCCACCACATGGGTGCTGGGAACTGAACTCAGATGCTCTACAAGAGCAACTCGTACTCTTAACCACTGAGCCATCTCTCTAGCCCCAAATGTACTCTTTTCTAACACACTGAGTCTAATTAGTGCTGCCAGCATCTGCATGAGTCCAAGACCATCCACCTACTAGAATGCAACCCTGAAGAAAGCTGACTCTTCCCCAGCGGCTAGCAACTGCCAATAGTTCCTCAACTGTGAGACTTCAGGAACCCCTCCCCGATTCCTGCTGGAAATTTTGCCTGGCGTGATCCTGTGTAGGTTTTCTCTGTCCCATCACAGCTGCTGGGAGTTCTCATGTGCAACAGCCCTGTTTTGTCAGAAAACACTGTGTAGTCTAAGTCCTCCCAAACCTCCTGTGCTTACAGTCTTTTCACCCACCTCTTCCTCCATGACCCCCGAGCCTTGGGAGGAAAGCATGTGATCTAGATGATATTTGGTTGATAGTGAATGCAGAGGGTATTACTTTGATTTTGAAAGATTTCATAGCCTTCAAGAATTTTCCCTTTCCCACGATAGGTATTATAGTTCTTGCAATGTATTATAGTTTACTGACTGGAATTCAATTTGATGCAATCTGGTTATTTCAGTTGAACCTCCATGACATGTCATAACATGCTAACAGTGCAGGTGAGTGTGAAGGAGAATGAGGGAGGAACCCTGACTGTTCTACAGCCCACTGGAGCAGTGTTCTTGAGAATGGCCATCAGACACCAGTGCTGGAGATGAGCCTGGCAGAGGAAACAACCCAAGTAAGGCCCAGAGTTAAAAGGAGGAGTCTGTGGTGTGCGTGTGTGTGTGTGTGTGTGTGTGTGTGTGTGTGTGTGTTGGGGGGCGGAGGGCAGGATGAAACAGAGAGGAGATCAGAGAAACAGAGCTGAGTGTTTCTGTGGAACAAGTAGAGATGGTATCAAGGGGCGAGCAGATAAGGACAGACTCACACTCAGAGTGTCTGGAATGTTCTCATGCAGCTGAGTCATGCTGGCTGGGAATCATCCCTCCCTTTCTTAAATCCCTTAGCACCTAGTACTTCCCAGGCCACTGCCCAAACTGATCTTGTGGCTCTTGGGGAAGAACTTCCCTCCCCTATCAGAATGGAAGCCCTGAAGGCAAGAGCCAGGTCTTCCTCGGCATCTCTGCCGTCCTGTTCCTCAGCATCTCTGCGGTCCTGTTCCTCAGCATCTCTGCGGTCCTCTTCCTCCGCATCTCTGCGGTCCTCTTCCTCGGCATCTCTGTGGTCCTCTTCCTTGGCATCTCTGCGGTCCTCTTCCTTGGCATCTCTGCGGTCCTCTTCCTTGGCATCTCTGCAGGCCCCTCCATCAACCTAAACCTGAGGCCTCACGAAGCGCCTTGCACATAATCAATGTAACAAATACTTGTTTGATTGATTAACAAACACATGTCACACTGGTTTCAAATATGACAGAGTGAAATATCACCCAAAATACCATTGAATCTTACAAATTGGCTTATTCATCAAGCTTTCTCCCCCAAGCTTTGGATTTTTTTTTTACTGTCTATTGGCATTTTATTAGCATATCTACTTTACTGTCCAAGGAAGATCACTGCTCCTTGGCTGGATGCTTCAGATCCAATAATTTAAGAATGTCTACAATGGAACCATATGGAAAAATAATGAGCTGTTGGTCAAACCAGGTGGAAACCCATGCAGTGTAGCTATTGCTAAAAGGCAGTTTGTAAGCGAGGACTCCATTTCCTAACGGTACTTTCCATTACCCATGTCACTAGTTCTCATTTAGGACCCGAATGAAGGCAGATGTCTCACCTTTAAGGGCAAGTTAAGACTTTTAAGACCATTGTAAAGGCTTCTGGGCTTCTCCTCTCTCCCTCTCCCTCTCCTCCCTCCCTCTCCCTCTCTCTTCCTCTCCCTCTCTCTCTCCCTTTCCCTCTCTCTCCCTCTCTCCCTCTCCCACTCTCTCTCCCTCTCTCCCTCTCCCTCTCTCCCCCTCTCTCCCCCTCTCTCCCTCTCTCCCTCTCTCTCCCTCTCTCTCCCTTTCCCTCTTCCCCTCTCTCCCTCTCTCCCCCTCTCTCCCTCTCTCTCGCTTCGGCCATTCTCTCCAGCCCTGGCAGTAATTCTTCTAAGGAGTGGCAGGAGCTTTATCAATGAGAGAGGAGGCATATATCTAGGGTACTTTAAAAAACACTGCAGGTCAAGATCAGAGCAAGAGCACTTAATTTAAAATGATATACATGATGTTGATGGCTTCTGGGGTGGGGGAGACTCAGTTTTCTTTCCGGCTGTGGTTCTTCATTGGTTGACCATGTTCCAGTGGATGACACTTCACCCATGAGTATATTGGTAGGTAGCACAGATGGGATTCGGTGGGTTATGAAATAAATAAAGAAGAGGGCTGGCCATAGCACTACTTGCCTTTAGTCCTGCACTCAGGAGGCAGCGGTTAGGTGGATTTTCTGTTGACCTAGAAGAGGACAGGCTGGTCTGTGAGTGGTTTCTGCAGATGGTCTATAGGGGAGACCTCTGGAGAGAGGAGCGAGAGAGAGAGGGAGAGAGAGGAGGAGAGAGAGAGAGAGGAAAAAGACACAAATGTGGGAGGGGAAGTGGGGTGGGTCTGGATCCAGGAGTTAGAAGGAGAAGTGGGGGATTGTATATTATCAAAATGCACTGTGTGAGTGTCTCAAAGAATTAATGAAAAGGACATCAAAGGTAATTGACGAATGGTAGACAGTGCAAAGTGGAGAAGAGGGAATAGTATTTGGAGCCAAAGTTGAGTCAGATTCCAGCTCCAACACATGTTGGCTGTGACATCTTGTCTAAGTAACTTAACTCCCCCGTGTCTTTGTTTAATTATTTGGAAAACCAGAAAAAGAGCTAGTGACAGCTGCTCTCTGATAGAGGTACTGTAAGTATGCAGTGAAATAATTTGGGGGAAGCCCCTGGCATACAGTTGGTGCTTATATTTAATTATCACCAATATTGCAAAAATTAAATGTTACATTCCAGAGAGGTTCATGCGATTAAAGTTTATTTTCTGACAAATTGAAAGACCAATTGGGGAAAGGAGAGACTTATGTCCATGTGGTGACCTCGGGGTCCGGGTTGTCCTCTGTGATTGCCCTACCCTGGAACCTAAAGTCCTCTATTTCCAGCTGATGCAGGGGAGGGAGAGAGGGAGAGAGGGGGGGAGGGAGAGGGATGGAGAGGGGGGAGAGGGAGAGAGGAGAGAGAGAGAGAGGTAGAGGAGAGAGAGACAGGGCAGGTAGAGAGAGCAGGGACGAGGACAGGAGAGGGGGAGAGGAAGAGAGGGCGAGAGATGGGAGAGGGAGAGGGGATTTCGGGAGGGAGAGCGGGAGGGAGGAAAGAGGGCGGGCNCCTAGCGGTTAAGAGCGCCGACCGCTCTTGCAGAGGACCCGGGTTCAATCCCCAGCGCCCACATGGCGGCCGAGAACCGTCTTTGACTCCAATTCCAGGAGAACTCCAGTTCCAGGGGAATCCAAGACCCTCTTCTGGCCTCCGCGGCATTGCATGACACGGGTGCACAAACCTGCATGCAGACAGTACATTCATACACATACAGAAATAAATAAAATTAATAAAAAAAATTTAAAAAAAAAGAATTATGCCTTCCAGCCTCTGGAGTATTCTGCAAGGATTTTAATTTTTCTCCCCACCTGTTTTGACACAATTCTTTTCTTATCAGAATTCAATTATTTCTCTCATAAAACATGGACATTTGATACCCTTTGGCTTTTCGGTTTCCACAGTTGTGAAGGGTTAGGAGAGAATTTTCTGTGGGTTTGTGTTGAGTAAAAGGAAAGAGAATGAGGGTATTGAATCTCTGATGGCTTCAGAAAACCACCTGAGGCATTTTAGTGACAGAATTTACGCCACATACAGGCAGTTAACTCTTGATGTCTCAACTTCTGACAGGCATAGAAAAGTCTCAGTGATTTATCCAGACTTATACAGTATCAAGAGACAAAATTAGAAATTTATGTTGTCACAAGAAGAGACAAAAAGAAAGGTCAGTACAAACCCATCTCCAAAAAGAGCTGATAAATGGGGTACCTCCCTTGACCTTTACATAGAAATGATAATTGTCTAAGAGAGAGGAAAAAGAGTGGGCAAGTAAGAATTCTTTTGCGACTGAAACTTGTTTGGACTGTAAGCTTTGTAAAATAGTTATACCTGGGGCCTCTGAGCAGTCGAGAGCACTGCCTACGCTTAGAGAGACCTTCAGTTCAATTCCCAGCACTCACAGCCATCCATAACTCCAGTTCTAGGGGATCCTACACCCTCTTCTGACCTCCGTGAGCATTACACAACACGGAGGCACTTACACACATGCAGGCAATACACTCACACACATAAAATAAAAATAATAAATAAAATATTTTAGAATAAAAATAAAATAGTTATACCTGTTCCCTTCTTAAAGTAGATGAACTTTTCTTGATGTTCTAAGATAAATATCAGTTATAGTGAGTTGGATTATTTACTGGCAAAATGTTCAGAAGGTATTGAAGAAATAAAAGATGTTGGTCCCTATACTAAATGTCCTATATCTGTGTGTCTATTAGAGGACTCATAGACTGCAGGCATAAGGCTTTGGTCTCAAGAACTAAAACCAAACCAGTACCTGGGACACACTAGTTGCACAATAGCTATTTGTTTGATGACTGACTACAGGAATGTTCTCCTGTCTAACTAGCTCACCTCCTCCTTTTACAAAGGTCATTTGTTGCCATCATCTCCTGTGCCCTCAATTTGCTATGTATTATCTGCCACAGGTTAGGAAATTGAGAGAGAGAGAGAGAGAGAGAGAGAGAGAGAGAGAGAGAGAGAGAGAGAGATCTACTACTACTGAACACTTGAAATATACCTAGTTGGGCCAAGGAACCGAGTGGGCCCGGTGTACACCTGTGTGGAGGCAGCAGCTAATGTCTGATGTCTTCCACTATTGCTTTCTAAGTTATCTTTTCAGACAGTCTTACAGAACCCAGAGCTCACTGATTGGCTAACACTATTGAGCTGTGAGCTCTTAGTATCTTCCTGGCTCTGCCCCGTCAGCATTAGGGTTTGAATATGTTCAGTCATGCTCGGATTTTATACAGCTGCCAAGGATCCTAACTCAGACTCCTATGCTTTCCCAGCAGGCACTTTACCCACTAAGCCAGCTCCCCAGCCCCTGGATTTAAGGTTTCATTCATTTTAATCAAGTTTAATTGCTCATGTGAGGCAAGTAGCTACTGTACTAGGCAGCACAGGCTTTTAAAACTAAAGCCAAGGGACAGACATTTTTGAAAGTTCAGCAACACATCCACCTTCTTTTTTAAATAAAAAAGTCTACTTGGGTTGCTCTCTGTGAAGCTAGGTGTAGAGATGGGCATCAGCCATGATGCTGGGAAGGGCTGAAGAGGGGGAGCAGATGAAATCAAGGATGCTTCATTTTTTTCCTGAGAAACGGTCCTAAAGTTATATGCAGCTGACAGTGGCCTTGAACTTCTGATCCTCCTACCTTCACCTCCCAAGCGTTGAGATTACAGGTGTGCACAGCCATGACTGGCTTGATTAACGCAGTGCTAGGGATGGAACCCAGGGTTCCATGTTCCAAGCCTTATGCAAGGCTTCTACCACCTGAACTACATTTCCAACCTCACACTGACTTTTGACCAATGTTCCTGGACTTAGAAATTCTGTCCTGGAGCTGGAGAGATGGCTCAGCAGTTAAGAGCAATGACTGCTCTTGCAGAGGACCTGGGTTTGATTCCCAGCACCCACATGGCGGCTGAGAACCGTCTTTAACTCCAGTTCCAGGGGATTCCGACGCCCTCTTCTGACCTCCTCGGCATTGCACTACACAGGTGCACCAACCTACATGCAGATAGTACACTCATACACATTAAAAAAAAATTAAAAAAGAAATTCTTTCCTAAGAAATGTATCCAAAGCTTATATAGAGAGCAGTTTTTATACAGAAGTGTATTTGGGGAAGAAAGCTGATGTTTTCACGGCAGGGTCTAAGATCTTGCATTCTGATCTCTCAGGTGAAGGGCAAAACCAAACAGGACTAACTGAGACTGCCCTTGGGCACAGAGCAATCATCTATTGGCCCCTTAGTATACACTGATGTGTTGGTGTTGCTCATTCCTAGCTTGATTTGTTTATTTAATTCTCTGGTTTGTTCATAATTCTTTTCAAGCTAGCAGAGTTAGCCCCAAAGCACTTCTTTATCTCTCTATCCTTACTTGAAAGGACCATTGTGATTTAGCAGAGAAGCACCGGACTATTTCTGTCCCATGAGGGGCTTTTCTGGGACTTCCATGACCAGTCCAGATGATATGGCGGCTTTCTGAGAAGGATGGATGCAGGTGGCACTGCTTACTAGAGGGAGGCCAACCTTGACCTCCATCCTGTTTTACTTTTCTTTTTTCTTTTTCCTCCTGGAATTAGAACAATCTCGGCAATTTAGACCTTGGGGATTATATAGAAATTGAAAGTCTATTATGTGCAGAAATCACATCCACTCACCCATCTGCAGATAAACAGAATTTTTATGTACATATCTCTTTTCTGGTTGAGATTATATTGTTTGTATGTGACCTATAGGCACGCATCACTGACCTTCATTTATTTCCCCTATAGAAAGGATCAGGTATGGTCTGGATCACTATACTGTCATGTTGAGTCCTATTTCATGATCAAATCCTTGCAATTCTTTTGTTTAAGACACACATCTAACAGATATAGAATCATGTAGCGTATACATATGGATCTCTCTCTCTCTCTCTCTCTCTCTATATATATATATATATATATATATACAATATTATATAAAAGCAAAAAACTGATTAAAGAAAATGTTAGAAAACAAAAAACCCTTGGAGGGCTGGAGAGATAGTTCAGCAGTTAGGAGCATTTGGAGCTCTTTCAAAGTGTCAGAGTTTGGTTCCCAGCACCTACATCAGGTGGTTCACAACCACCTTTAACTCCAGCTCCAGAGGATCTGACTCTCCCTTCTGTCCTGTATAGGCACCTGCACACACACACACACACACACACACACACACACACACACACAAACTAATTAAAAATAAAATAAATACATATTTTAAAGCCCTTGAGCTGGAGTGATATTTCAGTGGGTATGGGTGCAGAGGGCCTGAGTTAACTTCCAAGTACCATATGGGATGGCTCACAACCACCTGTAACTCCAGCTGTGGGGGATCTGACTCCCACTTCTGTGGCCTCCATATGTGCTATATCCACACAAACACATATGTGCTATATGCACACAAACACATAAATAAAAAGTAATTAATTAATCTTATATTTAAAACAAAAACAAAGCATCCCAAATATCTCCACCCAAAGACAACACCAATTAGTATTTTGTTGTCTGTCTCACCTGTCCTTCTTCTGGGTACTAATGGGGGACTCCTCCCACTTAATTTGTCTGTAAATATTTTATCATCTATATCCTACATTTTTTTAATCTCATAAGCATTTCCCCTTATAATCACAACTGCCTTAGCAATCATTTCTAATACCTGCATAGTATTCTTTTAAGAGAAGTTACCATATTAATTTCATCACTCATTCCCCTCTAGGAAGACATTTGTTTGCCAGTATTATCCTTTCATGAAAGTACAACAGCAGATAACTTTGTATACAAAGCCTCTACACACACACACACACACACACACACACACACACACACCAGCTTTTGGATACCCTCTTTAGGAACGAGGGTGAAAAGTAATATTTCTGAGTCCATGAACATTTGGTAAAAGGAAAATCCCACGTTGCCAAGATGGCTGACTAAAGTTCAAGGTGGACAAGGAGCAGCGAGTCTATAGATGGGTGATGTCGACCTACTTCCTGCAGGAGGTGGTGCTGGGAGACTTCCTGACAGCATCCAGTCCATTTCCTAATTTTTGGTTGAAGTGTTCATTCAATCTCCACATAAAAATGCAAAAAAATTGATATTTGACTAGTCAAAAACACTGTCGTTGCCTTACACGATCTTTAGAAGTTAACCCATTCCCATTTAGAGTTTTACACTTTTTTTAATATTTCCCTTGCTGGATGGATTTAAAGTTCCCTCAGCTAATACTCTGGAATCTTCTTTTCCTCTTTACTGAAGGACAAAGAGAGGGGGTCTCATAGGTTCTGATTCTAAGCCTCAGGGACCTGACTGGAATTTAAGTATTATAATGCTATAATGCTGCCCTTGGAAACTGGACATTTGGAGGAGGAGCGTGAGGCACACCCAGGCAGACCGCACCAGCCCTCCCCGTCTCCTGAATCCCACTGCGCTCTTGTGGCTTTCCTTTGACTGGGGACCAATGAATTCACACAACCCCAAATTAAGAAACAAAGACAGAGACAAACCAAATCAAAAGCAGGGACTAACTTGGATGCATCCAGGACTCGGAGCCAAGCTGAGTGTGATCCCCAAGCCTGCCACCCAATGGGCTTTGTGAAGGAAGCAGCTGCCTCCCACAACCTCTTGGCTCAGAGTGGAAGTCTCTTTCTCAGAGGAGATGCTTAATTAATCATTTGTCTTTTGTGAGACATTATAATGCTGCTGTAAATCATTCTGCATCGCAATCAGGGCCTTCTTAGAGATGCCCCTAAGCTGACTGAACTTGAAGAGACCTGAAAAGAAGAAACTTGTCCCACCCACATCCCCAGGTAGGGGCAGCTATGATCCATGTTTAATCTCGGGAAATGAGTAAGAAGGGATGTCTCTAACCACAAAGTCACCTAACGACAAACAAGTAGGCACATATGTCCTTGTGATGATGAGGTCTTTACAGAGCTTTTCTCAAAAGCAGGATATGTTGATCCAGAGGCTGAGGTTCAAAGGTTAAAAGGTCTTTGAGATGGTTTCTTTTACTATTCCCCAAGCAGTCAGACATACCCAGCTGAGTCACTTAGAGATGGAGAAAATGGCTAGGGCTCCTGGTAGCCTAGGCAAGTTACTGATGTAACACTATTTTAGAAAGTCACTCAGAGGCCTGGAGAGATGGCTTGGTGGTTAAGGACACTGGGTGCTTTTGCAGAAGACTGGGGTCAGTTCAAGGTACTCAGATGGTGGCTAACAACCTTCCATAACTCCAGTTTCAGGGGATCCAATGGCCTCTTCTGGCCTCCACAATGCATGTGTACACTTACATACATGTAGAACAAACATACCTATAGAATAAATATAAATCAATGAAAAAATAAAAAGAAAGACTTTATAAGTTCTTTATCACATCTCCAGCCATATTCAGGCTGGCACACAGCCTGGAACCAGCCCCAGGGTTTGGGGCATAAGTGTTCCCAAAGGCAGATAACAAGGTAATGGCACAGAGACTACGAGCAGGCTATTGCCATGTGGCCACCCCTAACTTCCTATTGTTTTGTTTTGTGAAGATTGGGGCAGGGGCATGTGTGGTTTTCGGTGCAAGTACACTCATGTGCACATACTTAGAGAGGCCAGAGGTCAATCTCAAAATGGTGACCTCCTCCTCCTCCTCCTCCTCCTCCTCCTCCTCCTCCTCCTCCTCTTCCTGTGTGTATGTGGAAGATGGGACAGGGAGACAAGTTCTCCCTGCAGCCCTAGCTGGCCTAAAACTTTCTACGTAGACCAGGCTACGTAGACCTGCTTTTGCAGAGATCCACCTGCCTCTGCCTCCAAGGTGCTGGGCTCAAAGGTGTGTGCTACCACACTCCTCATTGATTCCTTCTTTTCATTTTTAAAAATATCAAAGATCTTGGCCTGGCAGTCCACGCCACACAGTGAGTTCCAGCCCAACTGGGGCCCAAAGCACAGCCAAAATAGCATCCAAGGTATGGCTATCATTGTGGCATTTTTGAACAAAGTATGTTTTAGTAGCTTCTCCTTTGCTCTCCTCTCCTCCATCTCTTGTCAAAGGGTCATGCAGTAGGGTTATGTTTAATTTTTTGAGAAACTGATATCCATATACTAGTAGGTATACTAGTATACCTACTAGTATACTAGATACTATACTATACTATAGTATACTAGTATACTATACTATGCTAGATACTATACTATACTATAGTATACTATACTAGTATACTAGTATAGTAGATATACTAGTAGGTATTTCCTCCACTAAACAAATGTTCCTCTTTCCCTTCATCCTTGTTAACATTTGTTGTCAGATTTCTTAATTGCTAGCCATTCTGACTGGGGTGAGGTAGTATCTTAGAATACTTTTCATTTGCATTTCCCCAATGGCTGGGGATGAGGCACACTTGAACTACTCCTCTCTGCTCTGAGAACTGTCCATTTCATTGCCCCATTGGTTGGTTCCTGGCAAGCCCAGAGTGGTGTTTAGTTTATGTAGTTCTTTGTAAATTCTGGAACTGGCTCCCATGTGAAGCCTTGCTCCCACTCTGTGGGCTGTCTCTGTGCTCTGCTGGTAGTTTCCTTTGCTGCGCATCTGCGTTTCAATTCCACAGAGTCTCATTTGTTGGATCTTAGGGCTAGTTCTTGTGGTACAGGAATTCTGTTCAGAATGTCCTTGTTTATACCTATAGGCAGGTGTATTCCCTGAAACGTTTTTCCTCAAGAGTGTTTCCTATGGTTTTCTACAGAAGTTTCATCATTTAGATTTTAAATATTTTATTTCTTATTTTTATTTAATTTTGTGTATATGAGCACATTGCCTGCATGTATGTAAGTGCACCCATGTCATGCATTGCCCACAGAGGTCAGAAGAGGCCATTTAATCCCTTAGAACTGGAATTATGGCTGTTAGCCACCATATGAGTGATGGGAATTGAACCCAGGTCCTCTGCAAGAACAATTAATACTCTTAACCACTGAGCCACCTCTCTGGCCCCATCGGTTAGCCTTTAAGTTAAGGGGTTTTTTTTCTTGCTATTTGTCCCATAATGTCATCCATCAAAGAACACAGTCATGGGCACCCTCACCAGAACTGAACTGGTACTGGTGTCATGCCCTTGAACTACTAATAACTCTGAGCTTTTCTGTGTAAAATATCCAGCCTCAAGTATTTTGTCACAGTAACAGTAAATGCACTAATGCAGCCCTAATGTGATCAAACCCCTCTTACAGAGCCACAGGCCTCATTCCTTTCATGGGACCCAACATAACACTTTTACTCAAGGCTGAGCAATCTTGTGAGAAGCTCTATGCTCCTGGGGTGAAAAGGCCATCATTCTGTGCCCCATTTTTAGGAATGAATCATTTTCATTGTTCTTTGTGTACAAAGTTGATGACTCAATTCTGACAGTGGCCTTCTTGTAAAATGGCCCTTGCTTGGCCCCATAAGCAAAATACTTACTTAGTCAACAGTACTAATTCAGGTAAAGCTATACTTAGTTGATGATGGTCTCACTTTCAGAGTATTCCATTAGACTATATTAGTATTCCCCAGTATTAATTCACATCTCTCTCCACCAGCGGAATAACATGGCTTCCAACAAATATAAGCAAGAAACGATGCTTATTTTTTTATTTCTTTCATTTAAATTTCTTGGTTTATTTTTGTTTTATGCATATAACTGTTCTGCGTGCATGTAAGTGCAACTGTGCTATACAATGCCCATGGAGGCCAGAGGAGGACGTCAGATCCCCTGGAACTGAGTTATAGATGGTTGTTACCTGCCATGTGGATGCTGGAAATCAAACCCAAGTCCTCTGCAAGCGCAGCCAGTGCTCTTAACCCTTGAGCCATGTCTCCAGCCCTTGTTCACTCTTTTAAGCCATTGAATTATTGGGGCTATTTGTTAGTAGCCCAAAATCTAGCTAGCAGCCCTTTCATCCTGACAGGTACAGGAATATAGAATACTCTTTTATTCAGTACTCTTCATTCAAATACCTGCTATGTGCCAGGGACTGTTCAGGATGAATGTTCAGATGTTACAGAGAATCTGACCATACCTTACCACTCAACTGCATCTCTTTCCACCACAGAAGCAAACTGCAACATTTTGGCTCAGAAGTCCTCTATGCTTATTTGAAATTAAAGCCTAAATCTTTGGGACTACTGTGGACCCCCCCACACACACACACGCACACACACACACACAGCATAGATCCTGTCCACATCTTAGCCTCATTCTCTACCACTTCCTGTGGCTACACTCCCAGCCACCCTGGCGTCCTTGGTGTTCTGTGAACATTCTAAGTATGCCCTTACTTGCTGATTTTTCTACCTGGGCACCAGTTCCCCAGAATACCACAAAGCTTGCTCTTTCCTCCCCTTGAAACCTGCCTTGGCCACTTAGTTGTAGCTGAAGCCTCCTTGGCACACACACACACACACACACACACACACACACACACAAAGTGACATGCACACTCAGGCGCACATACTCTCTCATGCATATATCCATACACACACATACATACACAAACATAGACATACTTACATACATACACACATATGCAGATCTCACACATAGACACATTCATACACACACTTATTCACACACACACACACACATACATACACTCACACACTCACATTCATATACACATACACCATGCTGTGCTTCATGGTTCTTATCCCCATCTCTACAGTCCCTCAGTGTTCTGAATGTGCTGTATAACCCCCAAAGGTTCTGGAGACCCATCAGAACTATTTTTCTTTTTTTCTTTAATTTTTTTTTCATTTTATTTATTTTTGTATGTGTATGAGTGTACTGTCTGCATGTAGATTTGTGCACCCGTGTCGTGCAATGCCGCGGAGGTCAGAAGAGGGTGTCGGATTCCCCTGGAACTGGAGTTCTCCTGGAATTGGAGTTTCAGACGGTTCTCGGCCGCCATGAGGATGCTGGGGATCGAACCCGGGTCCTCTGCAAGAGCGGTCGGCGCTCCCAACCGCTAGGCCATCTCTCCAGCCCCAGAACTATTTTTCAAGTACCATAAACACCTGGTCCCCCTTCAAGGCTGACCTGGGCACAGGTGTTGCCAAAGCAAGGAGTGCCAATGCAGGGTGTGTGCATGTGTGAACCCCCCCCATCACTTGTCCTACTCAGACACAGTTGCACAAGAGAAAAGTATTTAGCATCAACTTCATTGAACTGTGAGTATTCTTTTTGAAGTACACCAGAACTAAACAAGCAGTAGTTTCCAAAGCCAGGGATGATATGGAATCTCAAGCTGTAACAATACCTTGTTTCATCAAAACCCCTGCTGAACACTGCATTTCCAAAGTGCCTTTTACCTCCATCTGTGGTATTAAGGGTCATCAGACTCCTCTCGGCCACCCACTTGTCATACTGTGCAAATTTGTAACTTCATTAAGTCTAGGCCCTGGAGCACATATTTTTAATACTAGGAGGTATTCATAAAGCTCCTTTGCCATCCACCAAAGCATGTCATTTGTCTCAAAGGAAAGTATTTGGCATTGTGTGAGTTGCAAGCTGAACTACCTGTTCGGGGGTTTCTTTTTCATGAAACACGTTTTTACTTGCAAAAGTGGCTACAGACAGCCATGGTTACCTAGGCTTGGATGTCTGACAGGTATTTTCTGGGAAATAACTGATGGTATTTGTTGCCAAAGATAAAATAACAGGCTTTCAAGCAAAATTTTAAAATGCTGAAAACAAAAAAAAAAAAAAATGCTGAAAACATGTATCTGGAATTTTCTCACACCTACAGACTTTTCAAATCAGATTGGTGATGATATTAATAAATGTGTCTTTTCTTTTCTTTTCTTTTTAAGCCAGGCATAGTGATATATGCCTGTAACACCAGCAATTGGGAAGAGGAGTCAAGGTGAGGAGTTCAAGGTTATCTTTAGCTATATAATGAATTTGAGGCCAGCCTGGGCTATATGACACCTGTCTTTCTTTCTTTTTTTTTTTTAGGGCACCCAGCACAGCATTTAATCTTGGGAAGCAATACAAATATAGTAATTAATGCTTTAATGCACCATACTTTAAATGAGAGCTAATTGTTTTCTTAAATTATATAAACATATATTTCACAAATTTTATTAAATATTTTATCACTTTTGTCTAAAAGTAAACCTTGAGAGAAAACTAAAAGAAAATCAGCCCCTCCAGCTGGACAATGGGGGCCTCGGGCTGTATAAGTTTAGGCATAGCTGCTTGCAAATTGGTTTTACATGAAGGATGCTTGTATTCATTACTTATTACTTATTATTAAAAAATAAATTTAAAAAATGACACATATCTTAAAAAGCAAACAATCAGGGCCCGAGAGATGGCTCTGTGGTAAAATTACGGCAGTTCCAGCCACACCTGACAACCTGAGCTCATCTCCAGAACCAACATTGTAGAAGAGAGAATTGACCTCTGTAAGTTCTCTTCAGACCTCCACACCTGTGCCGTGATGTGCAACACACACACACACACACACACACACACGCACACACACGCACACACGCACACATGAAATAAACAAAAATATATAAAGAAATTCTTTTTTAAGAAATAAAGCAAGCTTTTGGTATTAATTTATTGTATTAACATGCAACGTAGTCATAATTGAAATACATTAACATTTGAAAGATCCACATCCTGGGTGATTCCACTCTTATCAAATGATCAAGTCATGGCATCTGGGGAAAAGGTACTTTGGAAATGCAGGGTTCAACAAGGGTTGTAGTGAAACAATGTATTATTACAGCTTGAGATTACTTGTCTTATTATAGATCATCATTCCTTTTTTTAATTTATTATTTTTATATGTACGAGTATACTGTCTGCATGTAGGTTTGTGCACCTGTGTCGTGCAATGCCTCGGAGGTCAGAAGAGAGCGTCAGATTCCCCTGGAACTGGAGTTAAAGACAGTTCTTAGCCACCATGTGGGTGCTGGGAATCAAACCCGGGTCCTGTGCAAGAGCAGTCGGTGCTCTTAACTGCTGAACCATCTCTCCAGCCCCAGATCATTCCTTTTTAACTGCTGAGTTGTACTCCACTATATAAATTAAAATGTGTAACCATTTTCGATACTTAGTATATACTATCAAATGGACTGTAGGCCTTCTTGAAATTCTGTATCACAAAAGCACAGTCATTTAGAGTTGATTCTTTCCCCCTAAAGCTGAGAGGGACAATCTCCTGTTGCAGTGCACCATTCTATTCTGTCCCGTGAACTTCCCACACCAGTACCTCCACGGGAGCCATAAGGAGAGAGGTCTGTACTGAGGGTGACTTGTGAGCACTGGAGAGTCCTGGCTCTGCTCTCCCAGCCTGGCAGGGCTTGTGGCGGGGTCAGTGGCAGGACCAATCTGATGTGACACTCAGGGCATAAGGACAGCACAGCTTCCCAGACTCCCAAACAATTGTCACCTATCCACTGTTGCCTGGAGCTGGCATAAACACTGTACTGACACAAGAACAACACAGAACAGAAGACACAAGGCCTGCCGATCTACCTGCTTCCTTGCTAGACTATAAAGCGAGAGCAGGTCAGGTTTGGGGCTGACTCATCCTGCACAGAACCTCTCACCCTGAGTTCTCAGCACACTCTTCTTAAAGGCTGTAGCTGACATGTTTTTTGAAATAACTCAGCCTCTGCCCAGCACTACTGAGGCAGAAATCAGGTAGCCATAGGGAAGCCTGCGGGGTGGTAAACGCAGCACAGTCTGGGAGGAGGAGCAGGAAAGTCTGAGCCTTTCCCCTGCTATATGGTGTCACTGCTTCCTGAACATGTGGCCCCCTGAGGGGCTTTTGTCCCTACCTCTGCTCCCGTCTCTTCAGAGAAGGGTCCCATATTCCCTCTGTGGTGAAATGATTTATTCATTCATGTTTCCTGGAAGCTAGAGGTGACCTGCTACTCCAGTGTGGAGTCCGGAGCTGGTAAAAGCAAGGATGCAACGACAGACACGTAAGGGGCATAGAAAAGGGCTCTGTGAGCCCCCGGGAGAATGCTGTGTTCCTAAAGCAGACCGGGAAGGAGAGGAGGTTTTCTGGAGAGATCCAGCCCCGGAATAATCCATGATCTAGGCAAGGAAGGTAGGTCCACACTGCGGGCACCATACAGCATAGGAGAGAAGAGATGGGGTAGGAGACAGAGGCAGGGAAGAATGGTCCATGCCAAAAGCCATTGATGTTAACCAGCGGTGTTAGGGTTGAAGCCTGGGCCCCAGCAGTCCTAGCACTACGCCTGCTCAATAAACCAAGTAAAGACCATGACTTAAGGTTTAGGGTTAAATAGAGGGTGAGAGGCATGCATATCTGAGTAGCCCGGGTCAAGGTGTGCCCCCCCCCCACCCCCATCGCTGACCTACCAACGTCTCTGCTTCCATTTCTCCTGTAAGGTGTTCTGACGAGTTATCAGAACTGTGTGAAATCTCTTTCTGGAAACAAGTTTCTTCTCTGGCTGGATCCACGGCTCCTACCACTTCTTTCTCCAAGAACAAGACTCTTGTGGCAATTCCAGTCTGTGGGGTCATTGTGTCAACAGTCTGAAGGCCAAAGGGAGAAGGACAAGTGTCTCCTTAGAGTATCTTCATTCCTGCCTGGACAATTACACGGAACACAGGATGCCTGCCTGTACTAAAAGCTGGGTATCCTTTGGTACTGGTTGCCTACTTCCAGCTGTGACTCTGCTCTGTACAGTTGTCCTCAGGGGTGGGGACACCATCAACGCAAGGACAGTTTCCTGTTTCAGCACTCTGAACTGTGCAGGGGAGAATGCTGGTTAGCGGCTCATCCACACCCAGGACCAAGGACTGACCACAGGAGGCAGGACTTGGATTCTTGCCCCAGCTAGGCTTTTGACAGCTCATGGATGCTGTGGAGAAAAAGCCCAGGAACTTGATATAGAGAAAGAAAAGACTTGAAGACATGTTTAAGAGCAGAGACAGAAAACGAGGAAGGTCTACACTTAAAGACGTATGAAGTCAGCCCCGAACCAAGGACCTATCAAGGACCTTCAAAAGAGGTCAACTCAGTGTCCACTCTCCTGGCTATAAGAGAAAGGTGTCTCACAGAATCATAGATTCCTTCCCCTGGAAAAAAGTTAGGCCAAAAGCCATAATAAGCTTAAAGAAGCTTTTACGTGATTATGATTATGAAAGTCACAATATAGACCACGCACTGATGTAGTCATAGTACATCCTCAGTGTGAGATGGAAATGGGAATATGGATCCCTTCTCCCCTATACCCTGCACCTGCTTTGTCTTCTTGACAACTCCCACTAGGAACTTCCAGGTTCAATGTCCTCGAACATCTTTTAAACTTCTCATTCCTCAGAGTCCTCACTATAGAACAAGTATGGGGATACCAACCTCTGGATGACTGTAGAATTGACTGAGATACCAAAAATATTACATATTCAATAGATGGCATACTTTACGAATAGAGGCAGAAACCTCTTGTTATACATCAATCCTATTATACGTCAACCATCATGCATGAACGCACACAGGTTTTGTGAGAATTAAATAGAATAATAAAGAGTGACATTTTTATATTAAGAGATTGCCTTTAAAAATTAAATGATTATTTTTATGTTGGGAATGAAGAAGGAAACTGGGGCTGATGACTCTGCTGGACAGGCTGCAGATATTCCCATATAGTAGATGAATTTATCTTATACCTTAAAGCCTGTGATTCAGACTGGAGCTCTCTATACTGGCTGCTAGAAAGCTTGGCTTGGAACCCACCCTCTGGACCACCTATGAGTCTGAGCAGCCACGGGACACCAGCGTCTTGTTGACTTAAGAATATGAACCACCCGGAATGTGGTACACCTGTCTTCTGGCCACCTACCCTCTTAGTCCTTCAAGGTGTTTAATTTAATCTGCCAAACTCTATACAGAGGGACCCTCATTCCCACAGAGGTTATTGCCTGCTTTTATAACATGAGCTAGGAAGTTATAAAATTGCAAAGTGTGGGAAAAGTACCAAGAGCCTAACCTTAGTTTGATCACCCACCTACCCATGGTGTGGGCTTGAGAGGATCATTTCTCTTCTCCCGGTCTTTGTTTCCTCTCTTGTAAATCGAGGCTCATAATCACAGTCTACCTTTCAAAGTCGTTTTAAGGGCTTATATAGCCTAAATATATAAAATCATTTCTAGTACTTGTGCTATGTTCCCATAATACTGAAATCTTATCATGCTATGTTCCCATAATACTGAAATCTTATCTTGTTCACTAGAAGATGTGGAGCGGATGGTTCTTCAAGGTGATTCTTCTCCATGCAGTGATTCAGAGGTCCAGGTTCCCACCGTCCTCAGATGCTAGCACTGAAACACCTGGTTCTCAGGGTCAATATAGCACAAGAAAAGAGGAGGCAATGGCTGATCCGAATGCTAGCAGATGCCATGCCTAGAAATGACCTTACATCACGTCACTCCTGCCCACGTTCTGTTAGAAGCACCCAGCCACGTAGTCCCAACCTCATTGCAAGAAAAGGCAGAAAAATGTGAAGAACATATGGGTCTAATTATTCCCTTTCCTACACTTGCATTAATGCCAGAGTTTATATGTCTAGGAAAAGGCAAGACAAAGAGTCACAACCCTAGACTCCAAAGGCCCAGGTTCAAATTTGTAGCTTACTGCTGTTAACTTTGAAGAGTTTGCTTAACTTTTGGGCACCTGTTTCTTCTTTCTTAAATGGAGGTGTTAACAAAGTATACCTCACCATGTTTCTATAAGACCTTCTCCAGGTACCACATGAAAAATGCTTCACATTTGACACAGGATACATGTTTAATAAATGATAGTTTTTTCCCTGCTCTCTGAACACCTGAATTGCTGCTTTACTTCTGTGAATTTTTCTGTGTCAGATTACGATGGTCATATATCACAGGTCTTCATTGCTAATAAAACTGGATCCAAAAAGGTTCAGAAAGAATCAGTCCAGTGGGGATTTTTTTCAGTGATCAAATACAAATCCTGCCCTATGCTCCAAGTGCCAAACACTAGAGCTCCCAATGTTCTACAGAGTGTCTGTGTGTGAATTAGAAAACTCAAACACACTTCCTCTTGCAAATCATCCTCTCATGGAGCTTCCTCTGTGATGAGTGTGGTGTCCACCCCTCCTCATCCAGGCACTTTAGTGGTGACCAACCTGTGTGACTGGACCCAGAGGCCCTGCCAGGTTACACTACTCTGGAGGGGCTTGCAGATGCCAGAGTCCACCGTGGAATGGAACAGAGTCAGGGCAAATGATTTTGCAGACACGTCACCCTGTCTTGGACCATGGTGACTTCTGATCTTGGTTGGTCTGTGCAGAGGTAAAAACCAGCAATATGTCCAGTCTTCATCAATGGAGGCTCAGCCAATATCCAGAAGCTTCCTCACTGGAGTCTAGTGGAATGGAGATGCAATACGTTCTTCCTTGGGACCATGGGGACAAGTTTCACGTCTCCAGCTTTCTTACTAAAGAGTAAGACATCTGGGGCTGGAGAGATGGCCTAGCGGTTAAGAGCGCCGACCGCTCTTGCAGAGGACCCGGGTTCGATCCCCAGCACCCACGTGGTGGCCAAGAACCGTCTGAAACTCCAATTCCAGGAGAACTCCAGTTCCAGGGGAATCCAACGCCCTCTTCTGACCTCCGCGGCATTGCACGACACAGGTGCACAAACTTGCATGCAGACGGTACATTCACACATACAGAAATAAATTTAAAAAATTAATAAAAAAAAAAAGAGTAAGACATCTCACTGGACATCTCATTGACTATCAAACCTCTTATGTCAGCTTCCTGTAGTATAGGATACACACTGGGTACTAATAATCCCACATGTGTCACCTAGGATCTAATGAGCTTCAGGAACTTTGTAAACTAGAAACCAACATAAATAATGGAACTCATTGCTGAGTTATATGTGTAATTGAAATATCTATGGTAACTGGCAGTCCTATTCTGTGAACTGCCTAGAGAACCTTTATTTCATCATTATGATCATTTTCTTCAAATGAGGAAAAAGTAGGGACTATAGTGCAGTATCAAGAAGTTTGGTACAGGGGCTGGAAACATGGCTCAGCAGTTAAGAGTCCTGGCTGCTCTTGCAGAGGACCTGGGTTTGATTCCCAGCACCCATGTTGGGTGGCTCACAAATGCCTGTAACTCTAGCTCCAGGGGATCTGACATCCTCTTCTGGTCTCCTTGGACACCTGGGCTTATGCACATTCCCACACAGAGACCCATACATACACTCATAGTAAAAAGTAATAAAATGGGGGCTGGAGAGCTGGCTGCACAGTTAAGAGTACTAGTTGCTCTTGCAGAGGACCTGGGTTCAATTCCCAGCACCCACATGGCAATGAACAACTGTCTATAACTCCAGTTCCAGGGGAATCTGACACTTTTGCCTCTAACTGCACAGGCATTGCGTGACATGGGAGCACTTATACACATGCAGGTGATGTACTCATGCATAAAATAAAAACAATTAAAAATTAATGAAAATAAATCTTTTTTAAAAAGAATTCCAACAAGAGACAAGTGGGAGAATCCTGGAAAACATGGCCAGATGATTCAGAAATCTTATTTACTCATTTCCGTGTGTGTGTGTGTGTGTGTGTGTGTGTGTGTGTGTCTGTGTCTGTGTCTGTGTCTGTGTACATGCTATGGCATGTGTGAAAGTCAGAGGATAACTTACAGGAGCCTGTTGTCTCCTTCCACCATGTGGGTACCAGAGCTTGAACGCAGGTTGTCAGGCTTGGTGGCAGGTGCCTTTACCCAGTGCATCATCTCACTGGCCCAAGAAATCTTTTTTCCCCTCATGTAAAATATAAATAAGGCAACCCAAGCCATGCCACTGAACACCCAAGCTCATCGTGTCTTCTTTCTCAATTGCTTTGAGCTTACGTTGGCACTTCAGTGTGTTGAAGTCTCTTGTAGCAGGAAAGACAAAGGGGATCCCCATCCTTGCAGGATCCCCACTCAGACATAACTTGCTTCTCATTGAATACTAGGTATCACATGACCTCTCCTTTCTGCAAAGGGAGCTGGGAATATTGGATTCTATCTGGGCACATGGCTGTGTTATCAAAGAAGATGGAAAGGATGCAGAACACGTTCCAGTGCCCCACTGGCGCAGATGAATAGTTGGTGCAACAAGTAAAAAGAGAGTGATTAAAAAATATATGTGAGGTAATACCCAAGATTAGTCATCAACTTCCACAGTTACGCTGCTGTAGAACTGAAAAATCACAGGGACATGCAACAGTGACCCTCTTGGGTCACCTGGGGGTCAGACAGAGGCTCTGCTTTTTTTGGACTGGGTTTATTCATATGTTCTGGGGTTGAGTGGAACTTGGCTCATCTAGATTTGTTTTGCCTGGGACAAATGGGGTGGTTTGCTTCTGCCCTCCAGTCTCCTCCATTATCTAACAAGTTAAGATGAACATGATGTTACGGTGATGAACGAAATACAGGCAAGAGAACAAGAGGAAATGCACAAGACCTCTGAGGCCCACTCTAAATTGTCTGTTCAATGAGGTGCATTACTAAGCCAAGAGACAGCACTGAAGGTTTTTGCAATGTTACACACGAAGGTACCAGCAAGGAAGAATTGGGTCATTTATTAACTCTTCCTCTGGCCTTCTCCATGGTCTGGCAGGTCCAGGGCCTAAGAGAGGCTTTCAGTGGCTAAAAAGCATTCCTTAAAATTTTCATTTTCTAAGCTATTGAAGCTTTACACCATATGTAACTGTCAATCTGATACAACCTAGAATCACCTGGGAAGGATCTTAATGAAGAATTATCTAGACCAAGTCAGCTTGTGGACATGTCTGGGGGGGGGGGTATTAATTGTTAATTGAAACAGGAAGCCGCAGTCCATTGTGGGCAGTATCATTCTCTAGCCAGGGGCCCAGCACGTATAAGAGAGGGGGAAGCTAGCTGAGTGCAAGACAGCACTCTATAGCAGGACTACCTGGACTTTTTCCAATTGGGACTCCTTTGAACCTGAGAAACTATTTGCATGACCTCTGCATATAGGTATATAAAATATGTATACTAATCAACATTTATTGGTAAATCATAAAGGAATCTATTTTAATCCCAGCACTTGAGAGAGAGAGGCAAATGGATCTCTGTGACTTCAAGGCCAGCCTGGTCTATATAGTGAGCTCCAGGCCAGCTGGGATTAAAGGGAGACCTTGTCTCAAAAAATACCAAAAAGAGGAATCTGTTTTAAGATAATTAACAAACACTAATCTGTATACTAATGAGATGGATGTTCTTGTTTATCTTTACATGAAGAATTAAGTCTTGGCTGGACATTTGATACCAAGGGATGCAAAGCATCTTTAACATTTTCAAAAATGGTTAATGTTTTTCTTTGATAATTGTTAATGCTGAGAATCCCCCCTTTACATAAATATCTAGTACAAAATAGCAGAAGTATATTTAAGGCTGTTTCGGAAATTGTTGAAAATTCTGTCCTGACCCCAAGCCAAAATCCATTTAGGGAGTTTTGTTTTGTTTTGTTCTGTTCTGAGACAGGATTTTACTTTGTAGTCCTAGTTGGCCTGGAATTTGCTCTGTAGACCTTGCTGGAATAAATCTCATAGACATCTGCCCGCTTCTGCCTCCACAGTGCTGGGACTAAAGGTGGGAGCAACCACATCCAATGATTTTTTCAAGTATCAGTACTAGAAAGATGGCTAAGCAGCTATTGCATGACACAGGTGCACTTACAAATGTGGAGGCAAAATGCTCATAAAATAAAAATATAAAATAAAAATACATTTCTGCATGAGCATTCTGCCAACACGTATGTAAGTGTATTGAATGCATGTCTGGTGCCCACAGAGGCCAGGAGAAGGTATCAGATCTCCTGGGACTGGAGGTATAGCCCATTGTAAGCCTCCATGTGGGTTCTGGGGACCAAACCTGGGTCCTCTGCAAGAGTGGCCAGTGCTCTTAACTGTTAAGCCATCTCTCCAGCCCCCTAGTAATTTTTATAATCAAATTCAAGCTGTAACCCAAACAGCAATTTTTAAACTCAAACATTTTGGCAGAATACAATCCAAAGATGTATTAAGTAGGCAATTACAACCTAAAGAATGATGGAGAAAATATGTTAAAAGTCTTTGGGGTTTTTTGTAATGAAATCATCATCTTTGTGTAAGAGCAAAAATCTTTTATGCACAGTAAAAACCCCACAATCCATAACATGCAGCAGACTGCAACCTGAGTTAAGGTGTTTCAAGCAGCATTCGCTGATATTGCATGGGGTGATGGGGTCATGTGTTCAGAACCAAGCCTGTGGTGAAGTCTTGAGATGCAACGAGGGTCAATGCTGCCAGAAGCACCTCAGATTCATTAAATGCTTGGTTCTGCATTAATTTTTCTAGTCATTGCAGGTTCAAAAAATTGTACAAATTTTTCAACAACTCTCCACCCATGTTCAACTATACAATGCCATATGGTGTCACAATCTTGGGTCGAGAAATGGATAGCACTAGGTGGTGGACATCTTTAATCTCGGCACCCCAGAGGCAGAGGCAGCCAGATTTCTGGCAGATCTCTGTGAGATTAAGGCCAGCCCAGTCTACATAGTGAGTTCCAGGGCACATGAAGCTTCAGTCCTCAAAACAAAACAAAATAAAAAATCCTGGACTGTTAGGGATCCATTTTCCTTAGATTATTAAAACGTATAGCATTTTCCCCATTTTTATGTTGCGATAAAATTCATTCAACCTAACATTGCTATCTTGGGCATTTTTGAATGCTTGGTTCGAGAGATACTCACATCCGTGTCCCACTGACACCCTCGCCCATCTCCGCAGCTGTACCGGCTGACTAAACCCCCAGCCCCTGGAAACCATCAGTCTACTTACCCAATTATCATTTGACTATTCCAACTATCTCACCTACAAGGAAATCATAGAACATGTGCTTATGATTGGCTTCTTTTTTTGCCGTCATGCCTTCAAGGTTCAGCAGTGAGGTGGCCATTTCAAATTTCCCTTCCTTTTTAAAGCCACATAGGGTTCTGCTGCATGGATAGTCTGCATTTTTGCTTTATCCAATTCTCTGCTCCAGGACACTCAGATGCCTCCACATTTCCTTCATTATGAATCATGCTTGGGTGGACATAGGTGTACAAATATCTCTTTGAAACTCTACCTTCAATTATTTCAGGTGTAGATTCGGGAGTACAAACACACTGGATCCTATGACAATCTATTTTCAGTGTCTTCAAAAACTACCATCCTGTTTCCCATATTGGCTTGTATCAGTTTCCATTCCTACCAGCTGTGTGTGAAAGGGCACATTCCTCTGCATCCCTGCCAACACTTGTGATTTTCTATTTGTTTGGGTTTCATGGTATCATTTATTTATTTATTTATTTATTTATTTATTTATTTAATGTGTATGAGTGTTTTGCCTGCATGTATGTAAGTGCGCCTGTGCCATGCCATGCAATACCCATGGAGGCCAGAAGGGGGTGTGTGATCTCCTAGAACTGGAGTTACGGTGGTTGTTAGCTGCCATGTGGGTACTGGTAATTGAATCTAGGTCCTCTGGAAGAACAGCCAGTGCTCTTAGGTGCTGATCCTTCTCTACAGCCCCCTGTTTAGTTTTTCTTTTTGTTTTGTTTTAAACATAGGCATCTTAATGGATGTGAGGTAGTCACATCGCATTGTGATATTATTTGAAGTTCCCTAATGAGTACACATTGAAAATCTTTCCATGCATTTATTACTCTCCACGTATCTCCCTTGGAGAGTGCCTACTCAAGTCCTTCCTTCCTTCCTCCCTCCCTTCCTTCCTTCCTTCCTTCCTTCCTCCCTCCCTCCCTCCTTCCCTCCCTTCCTTCTTTCCTCCCTCCCTTCCTCCCTCCCTCCCTTCCTTCCTTCCTTCCTTCCTTCCTCCCTTCCTTCATTTATTCTCTGATTTTGTAAGTGGTGTGAGTGTGTGTTTGTGTGTGTGTGTGTGTGTGTGTGTGTGTGTGTGTGTGTGTACACCACAGTGTGCATGTTGAGGTCAAGGTAAAATTGTGGGAGTTGGTTCTCTCCTGCTACCATGTGGGTACTAGGATTGAACTTGGGTCACAAGTCTTGACAGCAAGCTTCTTCACTCACTGAACCATCACTCTGCCCCCCACCCCTGACACATACACTTCATTTTTTAATTTGGTGATTTGCTGTTTATTGAGTTTCACAAATTATCTGTATGTTTCGCATATTAATCTCTGACCAGATGTGTGATTTGTAACTATCTTTTCCCGTCCTAAGGGTTGTCTTTTATTCTATTGATGAGCGCAGTTTTTTCTTACAGTTTATTTGGAAACAGAATGTCTTCCTAGAAAGTAGAGAGATGATGTCAGAGTTTGTGAAAGTTAAACCAGGATGTCTGGCTAGAGGGCCTAGGAAGATATCATCTCCTTCAGCTGCAGATATGGCCCTTTACCTGGCCTGGCGACTCATAGTGTGTAAAACTAGATATGTTTCAAAGTCATCTTTTCTACACAGTGCTATTGTGTCATTGGTAGAGGAAATTCGACTAAGCCTACAGATCCATTTCCCCTGTGTATTAGTCACTTTTCTGTCGCTGTGATAAACCACCATGACCAAGGGAACTTATAAAAGGAAGAGTTTATTTGAGCTTATGATTGACGGTTCCAGGGAATCAGAGTCCATTGTGGAGGAAGGCATGGTGGCCTGGGCTGGAGCAGCAAGCCAAGGTTCACATCTCACGATGAGCACCAGAAGTCAAGAGAGAGACTGGAGACAGCAAGGCTTGTTAAACTCACTAAGCCCACCCCCAGTGACGTACTTCCTCCAGCACGGCCACACTTTCTAAGACCTCCAAGAACAATGCCACCAACTGGAAACAAAATGTCTGAATACTTAAAGCCTACGGAGGACACTCTCCTTCAAACTACCACACCCGGATACATCCTGTAAGTTTTCTATGCCTATCAGGAATGAGACACAAAATGTAGCTCATCAGTCAAATATCACTGTCAAGAGCTTCCTCCCTTCCAGAGACACCCTGGAAAGAGAAAACTCTTCCCCTAGGGTCTTGCACTGGTGTCTATGTGATCTTGTAAGTCACCAAGAGAACATGTGGGAGGAAATAAAATTGTCCCCAGGAAATAGTCAACAACAAAACCAACCCCTGCTTCAAGACCAGATTTGTGAGGACATCAAAGGGAAATTCTTTCCTCATGCATTTATTGATGGCTTGAGCTGCGATGAGGGTCAGTGGGCTGTAAGAAACACAAACCCAAGTGTATGCAAGTTAGTGCTCTTTTTTAAATTTTTTATTTATTTTTTTATGTGTATGAATGTACTGTCTGCATGCAGGTCTGTGCACCCTTGTCGTGCAATGCCACACATGTCAGAAGAGGGTGTTGGATTCCCCTGGAACTGGAGTTCTCCTGGAATTGGAGTTATAGATGGTTCTCAGCTGCCATGTGGGTGCTGGGGATGGAACCCAGGTCCTCTGCAAGAGAGTCAGCGCTCTTAACCACTAGGCCATCTCTCCAGCCCCATATGCCTAAAATAAGCATGTGTAACTGGATGGGACTGAGGTACCCTTCAGCCCTTGGGATTTGGAGAAAATCAGGAGGCTAGTAGAACAGGGTGTTTGTGGGTGGCTATGTGCTCCTTCCCACTGGGAAGAAAATGGCTGGCATGCTGTGAGTTGAGGTGCTCAGAGAAACAGTAAAAATTCCCAGCCTTGAATAGCAGACCCCTAAAACAAGCCCTTAACAAAGGGGAGGTGGATACGTGCAGTGTTAGCCTGTGTGCAGGCATTTTCCTGCTACTCTGATAAAATTGTATGACCAACTGTGACTTATAGAAGAAAGAGTTTATTTTGGCATCCAGCTCCAGAGGGGCGTCCACAACCACACGGAAGGTGTGGCCAGGGGGCTTGGAGCAGGAAGCTGGCTAATCGTATTTTCATTACACAGGAAGCAGAGCAAGGAAACTGGATGTGAGGAAAGCTTATAAACTCTTGAAGCCTGCCCCCCATGACATGCTTTCTCCAGCAAAGTTCCACGTTCTCAGTTTTATAACCTCCCCAGTGGTCCTAGTTTCAATCAAACTACCACAGGCCAGGACAGCAGGCCTCCAACAAGAAGTCCGTGATGAAGGGAGGTGGATGTGCCTGGCATGTCCCTGAAATGTCAAAGAGATAAGGACACAGTGAGAGAACATTCTAGCAATGGGTAGAGGTGATGGAGAAGGGGGGAGTTCAACCTTCAACTCCACAAGTACTAGAACACAAAATACCCTACATACCAGTAGGGAGCATCCAGAACCGACTACCTTCCAGATCCCAAAGGGGTGACAGTGTCCAGCAGGAAGGGAGGGCTAGGTAGCACTTTAAAAAGTGTGTGTGTGTGTGTGTGTGAGAGAGAGAGAGAGAGAGAGAGAGAGAGAGAGAGAGAGAGCCTATGAGCCACAGTGAAAATGCGGAGTTCAGCTTTCACCCTGTTTAGAACAGGGTCTCACTTGCCATTCCTTGCTGGCCCATGAGCTTCAAGGTTCTGCCATCTCCCTGAAGGAGCACAGGGACTACAGACTCGCTGCTACGTAGACTCTGGAGTATTATTAGACACCACTAGGCTTGACACCGATGCCATTTCCTCCGTCTCCAAGATCATCGTGTTTAGTATTGCCATGTAGAGACCCAAGGCCCCCATTCATTGGACCCCAAACATCCATTCATCAGCCAAGAATGGGCTGACCACCCACCATGTGCCCATCACACGCAGGGATCTTGACCTTCCTTGATCAGATCTTCATGGCACCAATGGTGATGCCTGGCCAGGGAGATGGGATGGAGCTGCCAAATAGTCCTGAACAGAAACACAGTGAGATGGATGGCCTTTTGTTTCCTGTCCTGAAATGGTGCTATCGCCAAAACAGGGAGCAAAGAGAGAAAGGAAGGATGGAGGAACGCAGCCGCGGAGAGGGCAGGGACACAAAGAAAGATCTGGGGAAACTCCAGCTATATTTTCTGAGCTCTCGCATTGCAGTTTAGAGATCTGGGACACATTGGTTCACAGCATTAGAGTTCTTATTCAGCATTGATTTATGAGCTGGCCAATCTGGGCCTAATCAGTAGAATGATTTTTCATTTTTGTCTCATAATGTTATATTTATGAGCCCATGAAGTGCACCTTGGCTGTGGCCCTGCCTGCAGTCAAAAGTGTGAGGCATCTAAGATCCTGAAGAGGGGAGTTCACGGTCCACTCCGCCTCTGCGTCACTGTATGCTACAGAACCTGTTGCCGTCTCCTTCTTAAACTCTGAATGACTTGTCCATAAATCTTTAACTACCATGAGCTGTTACAAAAGTCCTACTTGCACCCCATGCCTGTCACTCGCTCCCCCCCACCCCTTTTCCCTTTCCGACTGTGGCAGTCACTGGCTGGAGTCTGCAGCTTTAGCTGCTGTTGGAAGCTCAGTAGACACTTTCCAGCTGCAGCGCCTAGGAGGTGGCTTTTATTTGCACAGAGAAAGCCCAGTTGAGGCTGTGTGGAGTTCAGCAGGTTATCATGCAGTTCCGGCTTGATTTGTGGTTATTCTGCTTCAGTGGCTTAAGAAGAAATGAGTGGCCTGGCTAGACAGGAACTTGCTGAGAAGTTGCCATAGCGGAGAGGAAGCAGACATGGTCAGACCACATGCAGCTTTAAGCTGCTGTTTGACAGGATAGACATTTTCCTTCTGACACCCTTGGTGGATATCTGCTCTCAGCCCCTACCTCAGATCAACCTGGGGCATGTCATTTGGAAGACACATTGGGCAGAAGTATCACCTCATCACCTACGGGGGGTGGGGGGGGCGGGGGCAGCTAGCCTTGAGCCTCTAATTCACACTACTTACCTTGAGGAGGCTCCTGTAATTTACTTTAAGGAGAGAAAAAAATAGCAACAGCAAGAAACATGAAAAGCTACAGTTATCATCTGGTGAATGAGGAAAGAAACCCACATCTGAGTCCTAGGAAGGTGGCCAGCCCTGCCTTACAAGGATGGAGTCTCCACACCTCAGGGAGGCTTAGAAACCATGGCCAGATGAATGGCTGGCTGCAACAACCAGTCTAGGCTTTGATAAGCTTTTTCCCCCCAAAGGGCAGAGAGTAGATATTTTTTACCTCGAGTCAATATGGTCTCTATCCTAGAGTTGAGTTTTTGTACAATTTAAGTACACAGAAGTCATTCTGAGTCTTCAAGCTTACAAGAGCAAGTCACCAATCATAGACACACGAAAAACATGCTACATTTAAGAGTGCCAAAAAATAAAAGGGTGCCTCTGTCTCCAAGCATGGTAGTATATCCCTTTAGTCCCAGTATTTGGGAGGCAGAGGCAGGCAGATCTCTGTAAGATCAAGGCTAGCCTGGTCTACCTAGTGAGTTCCAAGCTAGGAGGTGCTACAGAAAGATTGCATCTCAAGAAAAAAAAAATTATGTGTGTGTGTGAGTGTGCATGTGTGCAGGTGTGCGCACCCACTATGGGAGGGGAGGTGCCTAACAGCTCCAAGAAGCCCTGTCCTGAACCTCCAATACCTCATGCTTCGTGCTCCTGGGATGGAAGTAACCCCGGAAACCTCACTCTAGAGCCAGGAAGTGCCACAGTAGAGAGAACGCCGGCCTCAGGAGGCAGGTTTTAGCCCAGCCAGTTCCAAGTCCACTTGGCTCTCCTTCCTAATATCCATCTTCAGGATGAAGAGGGTCAGGCTTGAGGATGACCACACTTCCCTTTCAAAGGTAATATTTCCTATGGGCACCTCAACCCCTTTTTTGAAACAAAGTGGGACTTAAGGGAAAAGACAAGATGAAATCTGTTAGTCTTCTTCATTCTAACTCAAAGCCCAGCCAAGTTTGAGGTGTCCACCACACATCAGAAAACTCCCCTTTGGGGAGCAGAACAGCTGGCACAGTCCAGTTCAGAGACACTCAAGAGGAGCGAGCATCAATCAGCCCAGGGCGCTGGTCATCCCTGCCATGCTTCGCCATGGAAACAAGCTCTGCGGCCTGCACACCACGCCAAGAATCCCGGTGGCTAAAGGAGCCATGCCATTGTGGGCAGACACAGAGGCTCCCAGAAAACAAGCAAAGGCAAGGCCTGGAAGCTGCTGTGGAGACAGGTCATCGTGACCTTCTCTCCCAGGCCACCCCAAGAACGGCCACCGGACATGTCTTCATCTCTATCCTGGAAGCCAGCTGTCCCTCAGGAAGCAAAGGATGGAGCTCACGCCTGCCAGGCTGGGCCTCAGCTTTGCTTCCTCTGTCAACTTCTGTTAAGCTCCAACCTGATGCCTCCATGGTGTTGGATATTGTGGCGATGATGTAGATGGGAGACAGTGCCTTCTCTGGAGGTGAGCAGCGTCCCAAGGACACCGGAGCTCAGACAGCGCCTTCTCTGGAGGTGAGCACCGTCCCAAGGACACCGGAGCTCAGACAGCGCCTTCTCTGGAGGTGAGCACCGTCCCAAGGACACCGGAGCTCAGACAGCGCCTTCTCTGGAGGTGAGCACCGTCCCAAGGACACTGGAGCTCAGCAGCGCCTTCTCTGGAGGTGAGCACCGTCCCAAGGACACTGGAGCTCAGCAGCGCCTTCTCTGGAGGTGAACACCATCCCAAGGACACTGGAGCTCAGCAGCGTCTTCTCTGGAGGTGAGCACCGTCCCAAGGACACTGGAGCTCAGCAGCGCCTTCTCTGGAGGTGAGCACCGTCCCAAGGACACTGGAGCACAGACAGCGTCTTCTCTGGAGGTGAGCACTGTCCCAAGGACACTGGAGCTCAGACAGCGTCTTCTCTGGAGGTGAGCACCGTCCCAAGGACACTGGAGCACAGACAGCGCCTTCTCTGGAGGTGAGCACCGTCCCAAGGACACCGGAGCTCAGCAGCGTCTTCTCTGGAGGTGAGCACCGTCCCAAGGACACCGGAGCTCAGCAGCGTCTTCTCTGGAGGTGAGCACCGTCCCAAGGACACTGGAGCTCAGCAGCGCCTTCTCTGGAGGTGAGCACCGTCCCAAGGACACTGGAGCTCAGACAGCGTCTTCTCTGGAGGTGAGCACCGTCCCAAGGACACTGGAGCTCAGCAGCGCCTTCTCTGGAGGTGAGCACCGTCCCAAGGACACTGGAGCTCAGCAGCGCCTTCTCTGGAGGTGAACACCGTCCCAAGGACACTGGAGCTCAGCAGCGTCTTCTCTGGAGGTGAGCACCGTCCCAAGGACACTGGAGCTCAGCAGCGCCTTCTCTGGAGGTGAGCACCGTCCCAAGGACACTGGAGCTCAGCAGCGCCTTCTCTGGAGGTGAGCACCGTCCCAAGGACACTGGAGCTCAGCAGCGCCTTCTCTGGAGGTGAGCACCGTCCCAAGGACACTGGAGCTCAGCAGCGCCTTCTCTGGAGGTGAGCACCGTCCCAAGGACACTGGAGCTCAGCAGCGCCTTCTCTGGAGGTGAGCACCGTCCCAAGGACACTGGAGCTCAGCAGCGCCTTCTCTGGAGGTGAGCACCGTCCCAAGGACACTGGAGCTCAGACAGCGCCTTCTCTGGAGGTGAGCACCGTCCCAAGGACACTGGAGCTCAGACAGCGCCTTCTCTGGAGGTGAACACCGTCCCAAGGACACTGGAGCTCAGCAGCATCTTCTCTGGAGGTGAGCACCGTCCCAAGGACACTGGAGCTCAGCAGCGCCTTCTCTGGAGGTGAGCACTGTCCCAAGGACACTGGAGCTCAGACAGCGCCTTCTCTGGAGGTGAACACCGTCCCAAGGACACTGGAGCTCAGCAGCGCCTTCTCTGGAGGTGAGCACCGTCCCAAGGACACTGGAGCTCAGACAGCGCCTTCTCTGGAGGTGAGCACCGTCCCAAGGACACTGGAGCTCAGCAGCGCCTTCTCTGGAGGTGAGCACCGTCCCAAGGACACTGGAGCACAGACAGTGCCTTGTGCATTTAGGAGGAAAATGTTGGATCCAAGAGCCTTGGAAAACACCTGGGGGGTCTCTCAGGGGCTTTGGACCTTTCTTTCTCATTTATTATGTGTGTGTGCTTGTGTGTAAGTGTACTGGTGTGTGTGTGTGGGTGTGTGTGCACTTGTGTGCAGATGTCAGTGGACAACCTCAGTTGCCCTTTCTCAGACGCTAGCCATCTCTTATTTTTTTTTATTTGAGGCAGGGCTTCTCACTGGCCTGGAACTCACCAAATGGGCTGAGCAGCCCCAGGTATTCACCTGTCTCTGCCTTTCTAGCTTCCCAGCTCTGGGATCACAAGTACATACCACCCATACTAGGTTCTTTTTACTTTGTTTCTGGGAACCAAATTCAGGTCTTCATGGTGGAAAAACAAGCACTTTATCAAGTGAGCTATCTCCCCAGGCCCCTACTTTTACTTTATAACTCTCTCTCTCTCTCTCTCTCTCTCTCTCTCTCTCTCTCTCTCTCTCTCTCTCTCTCCTCTGTTGAAGAGGAAGTACCTGACAGTTTCAAGCAGTCCTGTCCCTCCAATACCATCCATGCTTTGTTTGTTTTTGAGACAGGATCTCTCACTGGCCTGGGACTCAGTGAGTAGCTCTTGGGGTAGAAGCAACCCAGAAATCCTGACTCCAGGAGAGTAGCACATCAGAGAGAACTGGCCTCCCTGGCTCACTGGTTCCCTAGCCAGTCCTATTGATGAACGCAGAGGAGAGTCAGCTTGCCTGGGCAGAGGAGCAGTGGGGGCCCTGTTTACAGGAGGGTTTCTGATAGTTCAGTAGCAACGTATATGGTTCTCAGGATTCCAAGGTGGCCACCACCAAGACTGTAACGATCCTGACACTTTCTACACCTCTGAGTAGAGTTGGTTAAGTCAGATGGCCTGAGGTGGAGAAGGAGGAAAGAAATAAAATACAATAACAGCAGACGAGGTTATCAGGTATACCATATGGTGGAGAACATTCAACTCAGAGAACCCAGAGGGTTCTGGGTAGGTTTAGTCACCCACGTGGCACACCTGTCCTGTCCTCCAGCTCTTCCTTCTCACCCTCATCCTCAGGATGTATGGCAACATGGATGTTGTGGCCAGCAGGGGACAGAGGGGGTGAAGACGGCAAGGTCCCTTGTTTTCCTGTTTCCTGGCTTCTTATTTCTCAGGGACCTCATACTTCCAGACAGCAAAGTCCCACAACGCAGAGGAAAAGCCAGCAGCCAACGGCAGCTCCAGGTCTGTGAGATGCTAAACAGGGAGAGGTGCCCAGGGTGGGCACGGCCAAGGACCTAAGCGTGGACAAATGCAGGCTCTGTTCGTTACTCCCTGTATGACTGCAGGTGGGCCATGCAGGCCCTTTTTGCCTTGGTGAAATAGTGAGGGGAGACGGGCCATAGCTCCCACTTTGCTGGAGTTATCTTGAAAACTGAGATCCTGTATACAGAGCAGGCAGCACAGGACTCACACTTGACAGGAGCCTGAGAATCGTGAATACAGATGTCGTTTGGATAAACAAGGTAGCCAGGCTAGTCCAGGAGGTATGTTACTATGGTTCGAGCACATTGTGCTTTAGCATATGATATGTACATGTTGAAATCTAGATTTTCAGTGGAAAGGTAATACAAGATGAGGACTTGGGGCTGGAGAGATGGCCTAGCGGTTAAGAGCGCCGACCGCTCTTGCAGAGGACCCGGGTTCGATCCCCAGCACCCACATAGCTGCAGAGGACCCGGGTTCGATCCCCAGCACCCACATAGCGACCGAGAACCGTCTGAAACTCCAATTCCAGGAGAACTCCAGTTCCAGGGGAATCTGAGACCCTGTTCTAACCTCCACAGCATTGCATGACACGGGTGCACAGACTTGCATGCAGACAGTACATTCATACACATACAGAAATAAATAAATGCCAGGCGTGGTGGTGTACGCCTTTAATCCTAGCACTTGGGAGGCAGAGGCATGTGGATCTCTGTGAGTTCGAGGCCAGCCTGGTCTACAGAGTGAGTTTCCCAGACCCCTCCAAGTGGCCTCCACTGAGGCCCTGGAAAGGGGCAGTCCTGGTGGTGCATAGAAAGGCTGGAGGAGGGAACAACAGTTCTCTTCCTATTTCCTGGTCTCTGTGGACTCTCAGGCAAACAGCACAGCCTTTGTAACATCAAAGGCTATGGTAACACCTGCAGCGTCCCCGCCTCTGCACAGCAGCGCAGCCCTGCTGAACTGCTCTGCCTGAAGCTGAAATTTTGCAAACAGACCCTAGACTCTGAAGAGTCTTCCCCTGGGCTTCTGCAGCCAGGCAGGACAAGCTGTGTTCGCTGTAGCTGCTGGCCTCCGGGAACCTCGCCGCCCCCCCAGCCCTTCCAGAACCCTGTTTCCCATTCCTGACTTTTATCCCTTTGCTTAGAAAAGCCCAAACAAATGGCTTCTGTTTCCTGCACCTGCCCACTGTACCTTTTGAATGACCGTCCATAACTTATTTCTCCAAGGTGGCTTTGCACACCTCTAATCTGGCCTACTGTGTGTGTGTTGATTTGAAAGTTTAACTTGCAGAAGACAATCTGGTTTTTATTGCCCCCTTTGTCCAAAGTTTTGAATGGAGTCACCCTGAGCCCCTCCCCTGCTCTCTTACCGTTTCATTTCCCTTTTTTTTTTTCAAATTTTTTTTTTTTTTTTTTTTTTTTGGTCTTTTCGAGACAGGGTCTTCCTGTAGCCCCAGCTGTCCTGGAACTCACTCTGTAGACCAGGCTGGCCTTGAACTCACAAAGATCCACCTGCCTCTGCCTCCTAAGTGCTAGGATTAAAGGTGTGAGCCACCACGCCCGGCTTCATTTCCCTTTTTTGAACCTTGCTGAAGACAGAGTAGCAAGGTAAAAAAAAAAGAAAAAGCAGTTATGCATGCCCTTGGACCCAGCATCCAGGCCTTCAGGAATTTTCTTTATCAATGTAACTGCAGAAAAGCAAAAGCAAATGCGCTCAGATAGATCCATTTCCATAGCCTGTACTTGTGAAAAATTTTGGAAACCAGGACGGACAAATAAAGTCACCTGCCACTGAGCCTGATGACCAAAGCTCAAGCCCTGAAACTCATATGGTAGAAGGGGAGAACCAGCCCCCCCCCCCCCGCTGTCCTCTGATATCCACATACATATACTAAGTAAATAAGAAAACAAATGTTAAAAAAATGGAAGCCCTAATGAAAATCAGTTCATCAAATTTCCCTTCCTATAAAACAACTGCTTAAAAGTAAAAGACTTCCATCACCTATTTTTAAGAAAGTTTTAAAAATTTATGGAACAGCAGCAGACTGTGGTCACAGAGAAAACTGCACACATGTAGGATTTGGACACAGGCAGAAGCATGTGTGTAGCAGATGCCAGAGTATTGACAGTGCTGCCTCTTACAGCTGAGACTGAGTTTTTGTTATTGTTGTTGTTTTGCTCTTTTTGAGAAAGGGTCTCCCTTTAGTCCCAGCCAACTGGAGCTTGCTATGTAGACCAGGCTGGCCTTGAAAAACTCACAGAGATCCATCTGCCTCTGCCTCCCAAGTACTGGGATTAAAGGTGTGCCCCACCACGCCCAGCCTAAGATGGTTCTTAGCCGCCATGTGGGTGCTGGGAATTGAACTCTGGTCCTATGGAAGAGCAGTCAGTGCTCTTAACTACTGAGCCATTTCTCTATCCCAGAGACTTTGAGGGTTTTTCTGTTACCATACCATCTGACCAAAAGATTCAGCCCCATTCTGTTCTTGAAAGATTTCACTTTTAGACAGTTAAAATGATCAGAGACTCTTCAAAAGAACAAATGAAAACCCCAATGTTCCTGGGTGTTGCTGTTGAATGATTCTCATCAGCTAAGGGGCAGATAGAGGAAAGGGTAGTCACTTGAGGATATAAGCTCCCTTCTTAAATATGAAATGAACTAAATAAAATGAAAGGCTAGAGATGTATGTAGCATAGAGGGACTGCCCAGCATGCTCAAGGCCATGGCTTTGATCCCCAGCACTGAATAAACTCAAAGTGGTGGTGTGTGCTATAATTCCAAAGCTTAGAAGGTGAAGGCAGGAGGCTTAGAAGTCCAGGGTCATCTTCAGTTACATAATGAGTTCAAGGCCAGCCTGGAATACATGAGATCCTATCTCAAAAATATATAATAATATAAAAATTAAGTGGAAAGGGCTGAGTACCCCAGAAATGCTAACAGTTGAGACTTGATTATAGGACCCCCCCTCTGCCAAGGTGGGCCTCCTGCTGATAATAAGGAGAGGGGACCTAACGATAGCCTAAGGACATAAGCAGGCATTGGGACTGCACTTCCTGAAGCGCCAAGCCCCTCCTTTTCATATCTGATTCTGGAGAGCAGGTATGAACTCCACTTGATAGAGATCAAGACTCAGAAGCCTTAAATAAGTCACCTAAAGTCAGCGCACAAGACTCCCGCCCTCCTTACGAATACTACTGTTCCCACACCCCGGTGGCTCTCATTCTCCCCCTTCGAATTGTTTACACACTGGAACAACTGATAATCCCTTAGTGTGAGCGAAGAGTCTTGGAGTCCCCGAAGGGTAGGAACCTTCATCATCTTCGTGCTTCTGTAGACAGTAAATGTGTTAGATTGGAGTGAACTTAGAAGTTGATGGTTAGATTTTATAAACTTTATAAGATAGAGAGAGAGAGAGGAGAGAGAGAGAGATCCCCCAACATTTTAGATGAAAGCAAAAGAATCTAGGCAACTGTGGAACACAGACTCAAGTTCAAGTTTACCTCTAACTGGCTGGAATCCCAGAACAGATAAACCCTTGTCACTCACAATTCAAAGTGTTTCTTGGACCAGTGGTATCAGCATCTCATTAGAATTGATTAGAAATACTTAGTCTCAGGCCCTCATCCCAGAGCAATCAGAATCTGAGTTTTCACCAGCAATTCCTGCACACCAAGGTCTGAAAAGCACTAAGCACCCAGGGAACTGCAGGGATCCAGCTTTGAGCCCATGCACCGGCTGTGAACCCCGTAAATGTACCCTAGGTTTATTTCTGGGGAAAGGGCAGCCTGCCTGCTTCTTTCTGACAAATGAGTGGACAATGCTCACGTTCTAATTCTGACAGGAGGGTGTGGTTAGCCCTGTCTCTGCTGGGGAAAGCTGGAATCCAGAAGAGCATGGGTGTTCCCAGACTTTTGACCTTCTGCCTAGGTCAGTGAAACTCAACCAGGGGACACTGACGACATCTGGAGGCATTCTGGGTTGACCCAATTAAGGAAATTGGCGATATCTAAGGAGTAGACAGAAGTCAAGGGTGCTGGTTTCTCCCTCCTTACCGTCACTACTAGGTTTCTATTCCAGTTCAGGAGGAAAGGACGCATTTGTTAAATTTAGAGAGAACTGGGAGGACTGGAAGAACCCATGAGAGCCGTGAGCAGCTTAATCTTCCCAGACTGAAAGCTAGAAGACTGCAGGAATATGGGAAGGTTCAGCGAGCAAGGACGGTCAGAAAGCAGAGGGCTGAGGGCTGTGTGTAAGCCAGGAGGCAGACGAAGCCAGAGATCCCAGACTGGGGCTCCACGTTATATTTATTACACAAGGTGCTTTCTTAGTCACATGAAAGACTTAAGTAGCCGCTTTTCCAAACATATCTCTTCTTGGCCTCCCTATTTCCAAAACTTCTTGAAACATGGATATAAGTGAGAAAAGTTCATTTATTTTTCTAAACATATTTTTATAAGAATTATATGAAATTCATCCAAGATGGACACACCATTAGCATTTCAAAAGAGAAATGCTGGGGCCGCCCCTGGGGTGTCTTTCATGACAGGCTCTCCTCTCCCTCCCGACTTAGTTCAGAAGACACTGGAGCCGGGAGGGAAACACTTGTTCTCTAAGAATCTTGTCCGGCACCACCTATTTTCCCCCAGGAGGGACTTTTTCTTTCAGGAACTTAAAACAAGAGAATGGTATTTGAAGGGCTAGAAGAGCCTGGGGACAGTGCAGCATGTGAGAGCCAGGAGAGCACCATCCTTTAAGTGACAAGTGGTGGGGGGGGCAACCATTTTCCTAACCAAACCTAGTCAAGTAGCCAGCTATCTCTTCCACTGGGTTTGCTTGGGCCCAATGGAGACAGTCTGGCCGGGTAGCCTGATGATCTGGAGAGCATCTCTTTGTCCTGGGAGGCCCAAGGTCTCCTTAGTTGGTATCTGGGGCGTCCGGCAGAGGCTGGGACTGTGGTCCCAGGGAGGACGCCAGTTTAGTAAGAGCCCTAGCTATGACATCCAGGTGGCCATTCATCGTCCGCAGCTCCACCAGGATGTCCCCAACGTTGGCCTCCAAGCTGGCAGCAGGGGCTGGCTGGGCACAGGGCGGGGGGGAGGTGCTGGGGTCTTTGGCGAGATCATCCCTGCTGGCTGAGCCAGGATGAGGGAAGCGGCCTCTCTCTGCAGCAGGGGCTGGGGCCAGCACTCCAGGAGAGGTTGCCGAGGGGCAGCCTGGAAGCCAGTCAACTAGGCGGGGCACAGCCTCTGGGGAGGAGGCGACCACAGTGTAGAGCCCTGAACGCCTAGGGGCGCAGGAGCCAGGAGCCTCTGAGGTGGCTGGCAGTGGTGGCAGCAGCCCCGCAGGGCCTGGGGAGAAGGCCTGGGGCTCGCAGGACGACGATGGAGATGGCAGAGCTGCTATAGAGGGTCCTGGCTCCTCTGAGGACAGGAACAGGGTAGTAGAAGACTGTGAGTCCAAGGTACTAGGCTCTGAATCTATCAAGGAAGAAAAGAGAAAGGGTCAGTCCGTCATTCATGTAATCTCTATGGTCAGCTGTGTGTTAAATATTAAAGAAATGGCCCAAAAGGGAGAATTGCATTTCCTACCTGGATGCTCAGAGGAACATCCAGTAAGGAAGAGTGAACAGGTAGTGTCTTAAGAAAGAGGTAAGCTGGGTGGAGAGCTCAGCCCAGGGTCTCAGAAATAAAGGACATGGGGCTGGAGAGATGGCCCAGCGGTTAAGAGCCCTGACTGGTCTTGCAGAGGACCCAGGTACGATCCCCAGCACCCACATGGCAGCTAAGAACTGTCTTTAACTCCAGTTCCAGGGGAATTCAACGCCCTCTTCTGACCTCCGCGGCATTGCGCGACACAGGTGCACAAACCTGCATGCACACAGTTACACTCATACATATAAAAAAATAATAAGTAAAATTATAAAAAAAGAAATAAAGGCCATCACTCTAGTGATAAGATGTCCACAGTCTCAGAAGGCGCCACAGGAGGGAAAGACAGAGTCCAGGCAGGGAAGAACACTGCAGTGCACTTGGAAGCAATCTGACCAAAGGCAAGAGGGGTCAGCTGTGACAAGAGTGGTCTTGCCCAGGCCTAGCAGAAGCAACAATGAAGTTAACAGATGAGCCCTCACTCCTTCACACACACACACACACACACACACACACACACACGCACACACACCAACAGCAGCAGCTCCAGGGCCTCAGGATTACATTGAAAGGGTTCATGATGATTCTTGTTATGGCCAGAAGATGCTGAGATCCCTAGACAAGCCATATTCTTCCTCCTCTAGGGCTCAGCTTCGTTTCCCCATTTACACAGAAGATTGAGTCCACTGACCTTCAGGATGTTCCAAGACTGATCTGCTGCCTATAGTGCCCAGCTTGCTGTAGTGACCTGTGTCATAGCCATGCATACACCTGCCCATGTTAAATCTCTCCCAAGTCCTTGAACTTCCAGGTAAGAACTGAGGCTTAGCTTTGTGGGACTAGGGATGATAACAAGGCTTACCCACTTCCCAACACAGGGCTCACAGGATCTAGATCAGCTTCGCTGGACACCTATGGGTCCCAATTTCTGAGGCCCCTCTCCCAGTTCAACCAAGTGTACATGTTTGATCTTGGTTTCTCTGCCCACTTCCCCTTTTACTCCCAATGCCCCTGCCCTTTGGGGATTCCAAGCTTTTCCATTATAGAACTTACTGGAGTCCCTTAGCTATGAGTCAGAAAGGAGACCTGATTGAGAGTCACTGAGTGAGACACTTACATTGCATATGAGAAAGTGATCTCCCTGTCCTTCCTGGTGTGCTGCTCAGTGTGGCAGCAGGCTAACCCTCAGAGAAGCCCTCTTTATACATCTGGTGAAGGCTTCATGCTGCATCTATCCTAACGTCCGCACCCAACAATATCCTCATGTTGGTTATGTGGTTGGGAAGCCATGTCCAACCTAAACCAGAGAAACAACCACTCCTCACTCGACAACGTCTGAGGAAAGTCACCTCTGTGTGTTTTAGCAAACTCCCTGGATGTTTTAGTCTGGTATTGTCCGACTTGCTAAGGTTGGGGATCCCTGTGTGAGGTGCTGAATTATCAAAGCAGGTAGGTGATTCTACATGCCATCTTGATGATCTTTTAATTAATTTTTGCACATCATATACTACCAAGAAAGTATTAATAATATAGTCAAAGATTTGAAAATTGAAACAATGAAACTTAGAAAACTTGTGCTGTGGTGAATTACAAAAATAGTTTGAAAATTACAGCAAGTTTATCAATTTAACAGCTAATATAGGGTATTAGGGACCAACTTTTAGAAAATTGCCTTCTTTAAGAGAGAGAGAGGAAACCTGACATGGTGGAGCACACCTTTAATCCCAGCACTGGGGAGGCAGAGGCAGGTGGATCTCTGTGAGTTCAAGGCCAATCTATATAGTGAGTTCCAGGCTGGCTGGGGCTACAGGGAGAGACCCTATCTCAAAAGAGAGAGAGAAAGAGAGAGAATGAGAGAATGAGAGAGAGAGAGAGAGAGAGAGAGAGAGAGAAGACCACTGGGTGTGGCACACACGCCTTTAATTCTATCACCTGTGAGGCAGAGGCAGGCAAATCTCTGTGAGATTGAGGCCAGCCTGGTCACATAACAAATTGCAGGCCAGTCAGGGCTGTGGTGAGATGCTGTCTCAAAACAAAAAGCAAGGGAAGAGATTTCACTCTAAGTTTATTTAAAAGTAAAATAACAACAAAAAAGTAAAATAACAACAGTATCTTTGACAAAATTGTAGAGAGATTAATGTGGCAAACATTAGAAAATGTTGGAACACGTGTGGTGGCCCATGCGTTTGATCCCAGCTCTCTGGAGGCAGAAGCAAGCAGATTTCTATGAGTTCAAGGCCACCCTGGTCTACATAGGGAGTTCCAGGTCAGCTGAGACTACAGGGAGAACTTGTCTCAAAAAGCCCCCCCCAAAATATGTTTGTACACATATGAAAATGAAAATTCAATAAAAATAAAGAAATACAATAGACTCAAATAGGACAAAGCATTAATTTAAGGAGAAAATATTGAAAGATAAATTGATAAATTGTCAGAAAAGTAAAATTGTAACAAATTTTTGTTTTCTTTCATTTTTCCTCTCACTAAATTGTTTTTATAAATTTGTAATTATTTGGCTCTCTAAATAAATTGAAGGTAGATTAAAGTTGGTAACATGGTTTTTATAATTAAATACAGCCTACATCTGTGCACTCATTGTAGAGTGTGCACAGATACAGTGTCGGACAACTTCCAGGTCACAAGGAGACAGAATCTTGTGAGGGGACCACCTTACATGCTGGTCATCTTGATCAAAACACTCCATGTGACATGTGACTGTACAGTGGCACAGTAGGGAATTGTGTGGCTCAGCGGGTAACAGATTTGGAAACATAAAAACTGGAGTGCTTGAAAGGTTAGAAGATTTTTAGATTAGTTGCTGTATGTTCAGCAGAAGCTGAGAGATGTATCAGTGTCTAAACAATATTGGGATCTTAAGAGATGCTCTGTACCACCAGTCACTGACTACTAATTAGTGATAAGTGGCTGGAGGAATCGGATGTGGTGCGTGTGTCAGATTATTGCCCATTTGATTAATTATGGTTGTATTTTTAAAACTGCCCCAATATTTTCTAAAAATCAACAAATGGTTTGAAAGTTACTGGAAGAATCGGATGAACAATTGTAATTATAATCTCTATGGATTGCAAGGAGTTTCATATGGAAGTAGAGATAGGCAGCTTTGTTTCCCTAGAAAACACAAAGAGCTAAAATTTAATATTTTTAACTTATATATAGTAATATACAAGCTTATATTACTTATTTAACATTTTGACTATCATCTATGCTTTTATTACAATTATCACTTAATTGCATTGACTGTCACTGGTATGATAAATTAGTGAACACTTATGGTGTAGGGCCTTGTTGCTGTTGTTTTTCTTCTAAATTTAATTATAATGTTTTTAGTGCTTTGTATAATACTGATATTTGATTTGGTGTAATTAAAAAATCAAATGGTGTATTATTTCTGGTATATAAAGATTTTAATATTGTTTGCTATCTTTGACAAACTAATATATGGTTAGTTAGTATAGTAGATTTTTTAAATTGAATTGACCTCCTCTCCTTGTAAAGAGCCTTATTCGGGGGTTGTATATTTTCTTAATATACAGCGGTATTCAATCATCCTTTTATTTTTTTAAATAAATTCCATATCCATACCCCCCACCAAAAAAAGAAAATATCTTTAATAGCAGTGTCCTAGGCACTTTCTACTGTGGGCTTGAACGGTCTTTCCTCAACCCGAGGTCAATTTCTTCTAGGCTTCTAGAATTATCTTTTACAAAGCAAGAAATCACAGATGTATAACTATGGTTGAATTGAAAACCATTAAAGAGCCTTTGCAAACTGTAGACTCTGATGCTCTTAAAGATGTCAACTGGACATTTCCCAGTCCTTGTAGCAGATAAGAGATTCCTAGGTCAAATCAAACAGAGGTCTGCTAAAGGCAAACATATAGGATGTTCTAGAGCAGTGGTTCTCAAATCCAAATCCCCTAGGGCAAATTATGATTAAATAGGTCAAAGGGAGCACCTGAGACCCCAGTATTACAGAATGCTATCCTTCAAGCATAATAGCTATCCTCCTCATCATCAAAACAAATATGACTAATTCCAGAGACCCTTGAGATTGGGCTTGTTGACTGTTAACACTCCTCAGAGGAGGAGGCAAGAAAGGTCATTGGACCTTTGCCTGAGATTCCCACCATTCCTTCTGGAACCTTCCACCCATTTCAATGTAACTCTGTCCTAATGGCACATGATCTTGTCCTCTCTGCAGGTGACACAGTATATAGACAGAGAGAGGTTAACTTGGAGAGGGGGGATTCTATCTGTATGGCTATATATGCCATCCATGGTGGGTAAGACTTTCAATTGCAATCTCTTTGGAGTCATATAAATAACCCCTCCCCTCCTCTATAAATAAACCCAATAAACTCACTGGTTGTCCAACCAAGGCTATTGAGAGGGCTTGTACTTTGATTTGTCATTAGGGTCTTATAAGGATGGAATAGACTTTTTTAACATCTCCCCCTCATTTCTAGATGAAATGTATTCTGTTGACTGAGGGACCACATTTGATGAACAAAGCTATGTACCAAATATATGAGCTTGGTAATAAAGCATAGAACTTGTCATCATGGAACCTAGACCAGCTAGAGTAGAGAACAACCTGAAGATGATCATAAAGACGGTGGCAGCAGTAGGTGATACTCCTGTGAACTTGACTCCAGCAAAGACTTGGAAAGAAAAGAGGATTGGCTTTGTTGGACAAGAATATTTCAAGAGAAAAATCCTTTTCTGTTGATGCAACAAAAAGTTCAAGACATTTGGAGGTTCTCAGAACACAACCCCAAATGGCGAATAGAAATGAATGCCAGGATCCTGGAGCCATAGCTTGGTTGGTAGAGTCATTGCCTACCAGAGTCCTTGCCTAGCATGCATGACATCCTGGGTTTGATCCCCAGCACCACATAAACCAGGCATCATAGTGAATATCTAATATCTGTAATTCCATCTTTCAGGAGGAAGAGGCTGGAGAGTTGGAAGCTCAGGGTCATCGTTGGCTGCATAGTGTGTTTGAGGTCTCACAGAAGAACCAGGAATACCTTTTCTCCAATCCCGTCACTTCGCAGGACTTTTTCTCAGCTGCGTAGGCTACATTATTTATTAAATTATTTATAACCCTCTTCTATGCAGGCCCTGCTCATTTCAGCCCTGATTCTATACACAGGCTTTCTGCATCAGGAAATCACTTTAAGCACGTTCATCGACATCTATCAGGGTCTTGCTGCACAAAGAGCCCTTTAGGCAAGGTGAGACTCAGGATCACAGTGTGAAGTCACCAGGCTTCTCAACCTCCTTTTGTCCTTCTATAACCTCAGATCCTTGCTCCGCTTCCTTCAACTCCTAAGCATTTTGGCCACCTGGCCATGTTATGGAATCGTTGCTGTTAACTAGACAGTAACTGCAACAGGGTGTTACCTACTCCATTCCCTGCTGTGCCGCCAGAGCCTACCAGTGTCTGCCATGGTGAAAGGTGCAGTGGTTGATGGATGAAGGCCACACAGTCATCAGCGAGACTTCACACACAAGACACCGACCCAGATGTGTGCTGGTGTTACTCAGCACTCGGTAACTGATGGAGCTCAGGAAACATTTAAGACATGTTTACACACACACATACACACACACACACACACACACATATATCATTGTACTCTTTAGAAGGTAGAATTTTTCCAAACTTTTTCCATGTTCCATTGGTATTCCCACAAGTCACCCACACTAGTGTAGGCCTGGAGATGCCCGGGGAAGGGCTGAAGTGCGCCCATTAGCTATGGGCACTGGAAATCTTTTTTTCAATAAACACTCCAGGTCTCTCTAAAACCTGCTCCTCTCAATGATGGCTTCTATTCTCAATGATGGCTTCTATTTGCCTGGCCAACACCCAGGACCAGTCCTTGACCCAACTCTTCCTCATCCTCATATTCAGCCTCCAGCAACTGAAGCTCTTCCTTCACAGCACAGCCAACACCCAGCCTCTGCTGTCTCCAGGCCAGGCCTAGCTGTTGTTGCTATGCTGATAGCAGAAAGCAGGTCTGCAGTTTCCTGGCCTGTGTTTTCTCCCCTACACATAAAACCTCCTAATGAGATTACAATTGTCCCCCCCTTTTCTGATACTCATCCCCAGCCCTACTGACCGTCCCTTATCACTTGTCCCCAGAGAACCCCTCACCTAAGTTCTGGCTCTATGTTTTGGGTAAAACTTTGGTACTAGGTAAAATTTATTCCTTGACTCACTGAATAAATATTTAGTGAACACCCACAATGTAGCAGGTAGAGTTCTGTCTGGAGTCTGTCAGACCAACCCGAACCCTGCCCTCATCATGGAGCAAAAACAATCCAGTAACGGCACCAAATAGTCACATACTCAAGACAGCGATGGGTCTATGTGTTGTGAGACACACATGTAAGGCAGACGAAAAAATCCACTGAAAGATTAAGAGTTTGATTTGCTCACAGAGCCCCTGAAACAATGCAGCTTGAGTGTGAGTGTACAGGGGGAGGAGGGGGTAGGTTGGAGAGAGGGCAGGTAGTAAACTCATGGGACTCGGGGAGAGCCAATGTGGCAGGGGAGAGATAAGGAAAAAGTGTGTGTTAGCACGGGCTCAGGGGACAGTAGGGATCAGGACGTGATGTAAGAGAAATGGACAGTCGTCCCCTTCCTCTCTAGTCTAGCTGGGCTAGGACCGCTGTGCTGGTTAAGCTTCAGCGTCAGCATCACTGGATTTAGAATCATCTGTGAGACACATCTATGGGCTGCCATATTTATGACGGTGTTCCAAAGAAGTTTAATCTGGGATGGAAGACCCACCCTGAGCATGAGCAGCACCATGCCGTGGTGGAGTCCGAGACTGCATCGAAAGGAGCAAGTGTGCTGAGTCCTGACTGTGATGCGGAGTGACCGTCCTGCCACACCATGTCTTCCCACCACGAGGGACTGTATCCCCTCAAACCGTGAGCACAAATCAACCTTCCTTCCACATATTGCTTTTGTCAGTTATTTTATTGCCACAATAAGACCAGTAACTAACACAAGTGCATTTTCAGTCTCCTTTTCAGGTACGTGTAGCCACAAAGACAGGTACAGATATTTGCATTCAATTCTTCCTTTCTGGGGCCTTGAGATTTGCTTCAATGGCTGTAGCTTAAGCAGTCCTTGTTAGCCATGAAGTAAAAACCATATACTAAGGCTGACAGAGACTAGAACTAAAGTAGCTTGAATCCCCTGTGACTTTTAAGAGTTGTGCCGATTTTACAATGTTGGCTGGTTCAACTGAAGATTCGTCATATGAGAAAACAAAACGTGTAGGTTTTCTGCCGCAAACTAAAACCCTAATGTGCCCGGCCTTGTTGCATATTTTTATTTTCTTTTATTTTACCTTATGTGTATGAAAGTATTGCCTGCATATAATGCATGTAAGTCAGTGCACCCATGCTGTGCAATGCCCCCAGAGATCAGAAAAGAGAGTAGGATCCCCTGAAACTGGAGTTATAGACAGTTTTTTAGCCACCAGGTGGGTGTTGGGAATCAAACCCAGGTCCTCTGCAAGGGTGGCTATTGCCCTAACCACTGAGCTACCTCTCCAGCCCTCTTTGTTGCACTTTTTAGGGTTTTTTTTTCCCCATTATCCTAAGAGCAAGAGTTGGTTGGTCGGTCTCAGTCTCTCTCTCTCTCTCTCTCTCTCTCTCTCTCTCTCTCTCTCTCATTCAGTTGTATTTTCATATACATACTCACCTATCTGACCAACAGTGACAGGTAGTGGGGACAGGGGCGGGGGACAGGGGCAGAGAGGATTGAAGTTACAAGACGTAGCCAAAGATGAGAGGTTACAAAACATCACCAGTGGGCTTTGCTCAGGGTTAGGTCTGGAGAGTGGCTTGGGCTGTGCAGGAGACAGGGCAGCACCAGGAAGGACTGGGGAGTCTGGGAGAAGGCGAAAAGACTTCAGCTCAAGGCTCCAGACAGGGAACTTTCCCTTTCTTATTCTCTGGAGTCTGGGTGGCCGTTTCCCAGCCACACCCAGGCCTCCAGCAAGACTCAGCTGTGACACACCTCAGCAAAGGCAGCCCTTGGAAACATTTTCCCAGGAGCCTGGAGGGCAGAAAGTGTGCAGCCAGGGCCTGCAGCAGAGCAGGTCTGTGGGAAGAGGGTGAGGTGTCTGAAGAAGCAGAGGCTCCCTCAGGGCTGTGTATGGGCCTGGGCCTTTGATGGCTCCGACTTGGCTGGATGGCTGCCCACTCCCTTCAGAATGGCAGACCCACTAAAGGGAGGGCCGAGCAAGCCTCTGATGAACTCAGCCCAATAATATTCACTTCTTTTCTTTTCCAGGAACATCATGAGACCCACAGGGCAATCTTCTGGTTTGAAGACCTGGTGAGTCAAGTCTATACAGACCTCTGACTCAGTCCCATATGGAGGAGTTCTCAGCAGCAAACCCACCCCCACCCCCCCACCCCCCCGCATGGCTCAGCAGGAGAGCAGGGCCTGGCCATTCGCACAGGGAGAAGACAGTAAGGTTCTGGAATGAAGATGAGAAAGTCCACAGGCCATGCTCATAGTCAAACCTTACGTTCATTGAGCTCTTACTGAGTCCAAAGCCATGCATTCAGTCCAGTGTTCTTCATGGGGAAACCTACATGGATTCTGTTATTAATCTCACCATACCATTGAGGAAACTGGGGCTCAGCTATGGGAGGTACCCAGCTCCCTGACCAAGAGCTTGTAGCTGGTGCCGGAAAGGCTACTTCATGGGAAGAAGGACAAGTACACAGGAGGGGATGGGAGGAAGGTAGAACAGAGCATTTGTGATGAGTCTACACAGGGTGTGTGTGTGTGTGTTTGCAATTTGCATCTCATTTATTTCAATTCAAGTGCAGCTACCTAAGAGTAACGATGTAGTTTGCAACTTCAGATGGGGTGACCTGGGGTGACCTGGGGTGACCTGGGGTGAGCTGTCTGGGGATGATGAGGTGCAGCCTCTCCCACACCCTACAGGACCAGGCCCTCACAGAGATGCCCAGGACCCCAGGAGACATGTTCCCTCTCTCTCCCAGAAGCACTCCCCCTGCCTACAATCTCAGCCCCCGAGTGGCCGCCACCAGATGGTTTAAAGGCCCAGCATGGGATGATGATGTTTTGTCTCCATTCCCAGAAATGCTCCCAAGGACTGGCACTAGAAAAGTTATCACTGTGAACTTCCATGGTTGCTGTCCAGCTCCTCATTCTCTTGAGCTAAAGAGGAGTGTTGATCAGTCACTGAGTTAAGAAAATGAGGTTCTTGGAAGAAAGGAAGACAGTCGCATAACCTGAGCAGCCACGGACAGATGCTCCCCATTCAAAGCTCCTTCAAGGAAGGGAAGACGTTGAAATGAAATGAAGGCAATCTCTGCACGTAGGGTATCAATGGGGTTATTCACAGCCAGCAAAGGGGTCACACAACCTGTCCACTAAGGCACAAAGGATAAATGAACTCAGTATGCACATACAGCAGAATACCATTTTGCCTTGAAAAAGAAAATCCAGATACCTTTAACAACATGATCATATCTTGAAGACATGATGCGAAGTGAAGTAATTCAGTCACAAAAACTAATACAAAAATGAGTATATGGGTAGTCTTGGATGAAGTCTGGGAATTGATAAAAAGGACGATAGTAGCTGTCCAGAGGCGGGGGTCCAGGGGAATGGGGAGGGAGATAGCGATTAATTGGTGTGGAGCTTTAGCTGGGGAGGACGTGAACATTCTGGAGAGAGATGGTGCTGATGGCTGGAGAGTAGAGAGAATATGCTAGGTATCACTGAACTGCGCAGCGATAAATGGCACCAATGGCATGTTTATGTGGATGAACCTCGCCACAGTAAGAGGGAATGCCGTCATACCTGGGGAAAGCTGGAACACCTCGGTTTACAATTTTGTCCTGGCATTTGAAGCTCTATCTCCCCATCTGTAACTGTCCACAAACGGATTAAATATCCTGCTGTTCAGGCTGCTGTGGATCTAGCATGGGTGAAACATGCTAAAAGGTCTTCCCCAGAGATGAGATTGCTCATCCAGACCTAAGAGTCAACACGTCCCGACGTCCCACAGGTTTTCTCTTTTCACGTATCTGGGTGGAGAGTCCTACAAAGATCTCTGCTGAGACTGGGTGGATACAGGTTGAAAGAAAACAGTGTTTTAAGACCCCTTTGCTTCCTAAACAAGTTCCTTCACCCCCAAGCATTTCACAGATGAGACACTGCTTCCCCTGCATCCACAAATCCCCGCTGGTGTGGGCCCAGATGTGAATGGGCACTGCATCTGTTCCAGCACTCCATGGCCCTCAGCCAGACTCCTAACCACCTCACCTCTTTCCTTCACTCTGTTTCTACTACTCTACATATGCTTCTGCCTCAGGCCCTTGGCACTGGCTGTTCCTCTGCCTAGAATGTCCTTCCCATGGGGAGAAGTCTCACTCCTTCATGTTTTCAGCTTTTGCTCAGTCATATTCTTAAGTTTTCTGGCTACTGTGCTCATAAATGCCATCCCCGTCCCATCACATAAGCGTTCTGACACCCTGCACATCAAATGTACTCTCAGTCATGTTCACACCACCAAGGCACTCCAGACAGGGAAGCTCGGTTTAAAATGGCTGTACAGAGCGCAGAGGGCAAAGGGTCCCCATCAAATGGCTTAAAAGCTAACAGGAGGCCTGGAGAGATCGCTCGGCTGGTAAAGGTCTCGCTGTGCAGTCACGAGAACCTGAGTTCAGATGTCCAGACCCCACATAAAAAAGTTGGGCATGTGGCACACTTACAGTCCCAGCGCCAGTGGGAGGGGCACAGGCACATCCCTAGAGCTTGCAGGCTGGCTAGTGTGGCCCCATCAGTGGACTCCAGGTCACTGAGAGACCCTGCCTCAGAAACTAAGAGGGAATAGGCAGTCACAGAGGTACACGGGCCTCTAATCCAAGCACTTGGGAAGCTGAAGCAGGCAGATCTCTGTGAGATCGAGGCCAGCCTGTCTACATTGCAAGTTCCAGGCCAGCTGGAACTATAAGGAAACTCTGTGTCAAGAAGACAAAAATAAACAATAAAAAGATAACCAAGATGGAAAGCAATTAAGCAAGATTCCCCGCATCAACCCCTGTCCTCTGCATGCACCCACAAGTGTGTATACAGATAAACACGAGCACATGCAACACACACCAACACACACATACACACACACACACACACACACACACACCCCTACACACAAGATAACAGGGACAGAAAGCAAAGAGAGTTTGCCTATTAAACTAAGGAATGTCAATGCAGGTAGAAAGGCAACATGGAGTTTAAGTAGGTGAGTGATAGGCATGATTTGCTTCTTCAAATGATTCCTCCTCCAACAACGAGCTGGTGGCTAGAGGCAGGAAGGAAAAATCAAAGGAACTCCCTGTACTTCCCATGAGCTCCCAAGATGCTCCAACAGAGAGGATCAAAAGAGCAGGTCCGGCTGACAAGTATTAAAAGCAATTATTTTATTTTTTCTAGGAATAGATTGAATTTCAGCAAAAAAGAAAGTCTCCTGCCACCCTGTATGACAATACTGTGAATGTTGGCTCCTACCCTTCACGCAAGTTGACCACCGTGGTCTTTCATACATCACCATGCACTAAAAGCCAGCGTGGGCTTTATGGCATCGTTTGTTAAGCCCCAAGCCAAACACTCCTACAGGCTTAGGCCAGGCTTCTCTGCCAACAGCTATAGTTGCTGTTACATATAGTGTGTAAAAGAAACATCTATGTGTCTGTGAACACGCTCATGTGGAAGGAGCCTCATGGGACTATACAGAAAACCTTTTAAAAATGTAGAGATATTTGCACAACCTGTATGGACTTTGCCGTGAACTTCTCTTCTTTATGTAGTTTGGGGGAGAGAGAGAGAGACAGAAGGAGAAAGCTCTTTCTACACCATAACCAACCTTGGCTCAGGAAGCCAAGTTCAAAACAGAGTCTGTCCCTCAGCAATGCTTCTGGGATTGAACAGATCCCAAACGGACCCAGTTAATCTTTCCTCCCAGACAGCACCTCACCTTTGAACTTCATTTTCCAAAATACCATGAAAACAGCCCCAACACTTCTGAGACGTCATCCCACGGACCCTGAGGAAGCCCAGCCTCCCCGCCCGGCAGACCAAGAGCTCATCCAAAGTGCCATCCCCCTTATAAAAAGCAGGCTGCGCGGTAAACTTGACGAAAGAGCAGGCTATAAAAGACGGCGTTTTGCCTTTAACAAGGCCAGGAAGGCCGGCACATGGCCAGCTGAGAGGTCTGAAGGAACCCAAGAATATGAGAACCCGGGGTCACGTGGAGCCAGGACACCACCAGGAATGTAGAAAGGAGAGCCAGTCTGGCGGAGGGCTGAGGAACAACCGGAAGCCCACTGCGTGAGTCAGCAGGGGGGACAGGCAGCCAGGACAGTCGGGCCGACTGGGCAGCTCTGTACACAACCGCACAAGGCTGGTGCCCCTCCTCCCCTGCTTCACACAAGGCTCCAAGACACCCAAGGATGCCAAGGGTGGCAGGTGAACACACACGTGGCCACTCACCAGCTCCACCAAAACAAGCGCCGCAGTCTTTTGAGTGATGACCCTTGCCACCCCACCACCACCCCCCGTACTGAAGACCATCAATTGAACACCCCATCTGGAGCTGTGGGGAGGCAATAGCCCCTGTTTTTCCAAAACTTTAACCAGCATGGTTCTACATAGGATGCTCAAGAAGTCAGGGATGGGGCAGAGGAAAGAGCCCTCCACTATCTTAGGGGACAAAGTCAGACACTTTGTACATGACTGCTAATTTGATCAGTGTTTCTCCTGTGCTGCCTACAGAGCTCCAGCTGCTCCCAAGACCTGAGAGGAGCCCCACCCAGGTACTGTTTAGCCCAGAACTTTCTCCCAAGGTTCCCTCTGAAGCTAGAGCTCCCAGCCTCTCTCCAGAGTGTCTCCCCGGGACCTCCTTTCTAATTTGGGTCTGACCTCCCCCTTCCCTGTACGCCCATGCCATTCTACCTAATGATAACCCTGTGTGCCAGGCTCAATTACATGCGCAGCTCAAATGAGCACCCCTGACTCTAAATCTGGCCTTGTCCGTTGGAAGGAGGGGCCCAGGGCACCTAGCATTGCTCAAAAGGAAAGATGCTGTGCCCCACTGGGAAACAAAGCCGAGCGAGTGGAGGGCGGAGGGCTCTGCAAAGATGAAAATCTAGAATGAAGAAACAGATCGCCTCGGGCTGACCCTGGGGTCACTGGGGCTGAGGCAGATTCTGTTGGAGTCCAGGCGGTGCCACAGGCATGTATCGACAACAGCTGTGCCTTGATATTCTTTTTCCCTTTTTAGTCATGGCCTGCAGCCTGACCTTACCTATGGTCTCTCTGCAGGGTGAGAGGAGGGTGAAGTGAGAGCATCTGCCGGGAATTTCCTGGCTTCTGTGAATTTTTCTCAAGATCAGTCTGTGAGTCAAAGGGGTGTTCTGTGTATGACACGTGTTAGGATTCTAAGTGCCCCCCCCCTCCTGAAGTACCACAAACAGCAGCTCTCTGCTGAGTAATATAACTGGGAATGAGAGGCCAGAAGCTACCTCCCCCGCCCCCTTGCTCTGCCTCTATACTGCCCCCGTGAAAGGCGCTAAGACAGCTCTGTTCAGGTTTTAATAGTCTACAAAGCTACGGGAAAATCCAGTGTACAGCTTGCCTTTCTAAATTAAGTGCTGGTAGAGCTGGAGAGATGGCTCAGCAGTTAAGAATGTACTGCTCTTGGGGCTGGAGAGGTGACCTAGCGGTTAAGAGCGCCGACCGCTCTTACAGAGGACCCGGGTTCGATCCCCAGCACCCACATGGCGGCCGAGAACCGTCTGAAACTCCAATTCCAGGAGAACTCCAGTTCCAGGGGAATCCGAGACCCTCTTCTGACCTCCGCGGCATTGCACGACATGGGTGCACAAACTTGCATGCAGACAGTACATTGATACACATACAGAAATAAATAAAATTAAAAAAAAAAAAGAATGTACTGCTCTTGCAGAAGACTGCAGTTCAGTTCCTAAAACCGGTATCAGGAAGCTTGCAACCACCTGTAACTCCAGCTCCAAGGAACCAGATGCCCCCTTCTGGTCTCTGCAGGTACCTGCACCCACATGCACATAGCCACATACTTACATGTAATTAAAAATAAGCTTTTGTGTATGATTTTGTTGATCTTTGCATTTGGGGCATTTAGACAGCAGCAAAGGAAGTAATGAGAAAAGGAATTGGGAAAAAAGGACAGCTTTCCTCCGATCTACACTATCTGATATAATGGAGAACTTAAAACATTTCTGCAGATGCCTAACTGGCATCTAGAATCATATTCAAATATGAAATACACAATAAGTTACAGCACCATGTGCGAGATTTCTGACTTCCAGACTGGTCAGTCCTTGCCAGCTGAGACCAAATATAACTTGTCTTTTTCATACTACTTATAATTACCCTGAAGAGTTTAGGAGAGATCCAGTAATTGAGGCTGGAGGTAAGTCAATAAAGTATTTGCCTCCTTGCAAGCATGAGAACCTGAGTTTGATCCCTGGCATCCAAATGAAAGCCAGGGAGTGGTGACTTGGAATCCTAGGCCTGGGAAGACAGAGACAGGATAATCCATGGGGTTCATTGGCCACCTAGCCTAGCCTAATTGATGAACTCTAGACCAATGAGAAATTCTGTCTCAAAGGAGGTAGATTACACACCTGAGGATAACATTGGAAATTGTTCTTTAGTGTCCACACACATTGGAAAACAGAGAGAGAGAGAGAGAGAGAGAGAGAGAGAGAGAGAGAGAGAGAGAGGGAGGGAGGGAGAAAAATGAGAAACACACACACATATGTGATTGTTTTAAGTCCTAGATGACTCAATAGTTAAGAGAACCTACTGTTCTTACAAAGAACCAGAACTATTGGGCAGGTCACAAGTACCTATAACTCCAGCTCTCTCTCTCTCTCTCTCTCTCTCTCTCTCTCTCTCTCTCTCTCTCACACACACACACACCCACCTGTTAATAAAAATCCTGGTTTGTTCTTAGACCTCAACAATACTGGCCATTGTCCTTGCTCTTCGCTGCCCTCTAGAAGTTTACAGTCAACTTCCAGACTTTACAGTCAACTTCTAGTGCTGAAGACTATTATATATATATATATTATATATATATATATATTATATATATATATATCAGTCCTAGAACAAACAAAGAGAAATCAAGCTCGTACCAACTTCATAGCCTCATTTCTATTGGTTAGCTTTCACAGTATTGGAAGATACCATGCCTGCTATGGAAAAAGAAAACTAATCATCAACCTTACCCCAACTGTGAACCTTGTGAGTTACAATAATGACTGACTTAGCGAGATCTGCCCACTTGTGTAATCATGGCATGAATGTTATGGAAGTAACCAACTACCTTCTGGTTGGATGTAAGACCCACTTCATAAGATGGAGCCCACATTGGGCTCTGTAATAAGGGCCAAGAACCTGTGGCTAGGTACTGGCCATAGGGGGAAACCTACTGCTATTATTCTGCTAAATAAATGTAGGATCAAACAGATTCCTAATAGCTTATTGCTATATCCATAGATTAGTGCATCTTGCAACTCTCATCAGACGATTCTTCTTGCAGCAAATGATGATTAGTACTAAGACAACTGGTTAATGTTGAGAACACAAGATTGGAGAGTGGCCATCCTTAAATGGGACTCCTACTCCAAAACTTCACTTCCCAAGGCTCAGGGATCACTGTGGAAGAGGGAGTAGAAAGATTTAAGTCGACAGTGATAAATGAAACCATATCGTCTGGACACAACAGTGCACCTGCACATATGAACCCAGAGCACTTGTGACAGCATGCATAAGACCTGTGCAAGCCCAAACCAGACAAAAGCTCAGCACAGACCGGGGAGGTGAGCAGGAAGCCCAAGGCTAGCTGAGGCTCTGCTGGCAATCGATAGCCGCTGGAAGACAGAGAGTCAGTTTTCTTGAAGGGTTTGATGAGTAGTAGATTGACCATACCCCAAGGGATGGACCCACACCCAAGAGCATTTGGGGAATGCAAATTAGACTCACCAGACGTTTAAAGAAAAGAAAATTAATAACAGAGGATAGAAGTTGCAGGGGTGGGCAATGGGGTAAGGGGGGAGATGATCAATGCACACTGTATGAAATTCTCAAAGAATCAATAAAAATTTTTGGTCTTTGTCCTAGTTTGTCTTCCATTGCTGTGACAAAACACTCTGACCAAAACCGACTTGGGGAGGAAAGGATTTATTCAGCTTACATCTCCCGGGTCACAGTTCATCACTTAGGGAGCCCAGGGCAGGAACTCAGGGCAGGAACCTGGAGGCAGGAACTGAAGCACAGGCCATGGAGGAGTGCTGTTCACTGGCTTGCTCCTCTGGCTAAGGCCTGCCCGCCTTTTTATACAGTACACAACAACCTGCCCAGGGTGGCACCACTCTTGTGGGCTGGGCCCTCCCACACTGCTCAACCATCAAGACAATACTCCACAGATGTGGCCACAGGCCAATCCAATGGAGCCAATTCCCCAACTGAGGCTCCCTCAACCCAGTGTGTCAAGTTGACACTAAAGCTATCCAGCACAGTCTTGGAATTAAAATTAAGGAAGTATGAAAATGAGACCCATAATGGCTAAATGACAAAAATGAGACTTGTGATGTTCTTGGGGGGGGGGGGCTGGAGGCACCTGTGTAAACACTTGACAAACACCATGTTACCTTTGACTTTCCAGGGTACAACTAGCCCAGCACCTGGGACCGAAGATGAAAATCTTTGACAAACACAGCATAGAATTTCTCACTCCTTATTAGTTAATGGACAGATATCTTCATTCCTTTCTTTCAAATCTAGAAATTGAGGGGCAAGAAAGACATCAAGTGACCTGCCTTCAGGCACAAGATGAGACTCTGCGTGTGCCCTAAAGCCACATGTGCAGCCCCTCAGCCCCTTCATCTTCAAGACCCTGAGGTGGAGCCTTTCATTCTCAGCATAAAAAGCCTAGCTTGGAAAGGGAAGTGGCACTCTGAGGTGAGAGCTTGCTTAGGGTCACCCTGTTTCTCTTCTTCACCTTTTTGGAGTGCCATTGTGAACCCTGGGTTCGACAGCTGGAGGCTGTTTGCCAGCCATTCTACAGTCTCGAGAGGGTCAGGGATCAGAAGTCAGCTCCCCACAGTAAACTTCCACCTGACATGCTGGCTGTGCTGAAAGGCCTGATTCCTGAGGCCGCCAGGGAGCGCTAGTCTGTTCTGCCATTCTGATGTCAAAGGAAGACCAATGCTTCTCAAGGCTCTCTCCACCATGACAAAAGCCATTTTCCCCTTCCTCTAGTGTTGTGTCCTGGTCTTGGTCCTGGTCCTGGTCCTGGTCCTGGTCTCTCCATCTTTAGAAAAGACAACTTCAGTTTTCTTCACATTCATTCTAGAGATACTGACTTCAAGACTGCTACACAGCCTAAGACAACCTTGAACTGCTAATCTTTCTGCCTATACTTCCTGAGTTCTGAGATTACAGGCTTGGTTTATGCTGTTCTGAGGATTGAACCCAGGTCTTTGTGTGTGTGCTAGACAAGTGCTCTACCAACTGAGCTATATCTATTCCCCACATTTTTTTTAATTGCTATAGTGTTCCTTCTAAAGGTAAATGAGAATATGAGAATAAATTGAGGTAAAAAGGAATCAAGTCTTAGGAATTTTATTTTTGTTTTGTATAAATGAGTGTTTTGCCTGCATAAGTTTGCATGTAAGCACAAACCCACAGAGGCCAGAAAAGGGTTTGGAATCCCCTGGAGCTAGAGTTACAGATGATTGTTAGCTGCCAAGAAGGTGCTGGAAACCAAACCCAGGTCCTTAGCAAGAGTATCCAGTGCTCTTAATTACTGAGCCATCTCTCTAGCCCTAGGAATCAAATCTGAATGAATTAAGATTATGAAATTTTTTCTTTAAAATTGTTATTGTTATATGTTTTATTGATTAATTGATAACCAATAGAACCTTTCTCTTTCCTAGCCAACCATTTATATCACTTGTTTGCTTGTCAAGGTACAGGCTCCACCCAGAGGGAAAACAAACTGTTAAGCCTGAATCTTCAAGACTCTGACAGGCTGTGCTCCCTGGTGAGCTATGGCAACATTTTCTTTCAAAACTTCTGTTACAAAGCAAAACAAAACAAAACACTCCTTTCCACAGGGATGGGATGAGGCTTAATTATTGCAAATTTGTGAAATGTTTTAAGGCCCATAGATTAAAGACGTCAAATAAGAGAAAGCATATTCCTACAGAGCTCTGTTTAGTGCCGTGTGTTCTGTGGTTCTTCCCTGGTGTCTTATGTTACTTGGAACAAGTTCTGTGAGCTGCGAGGGCTTCAGAAAGCCTTTAAATAATCTTTGGCTTTCTTTGTTTTACTTTAAAAAACCATTCTCCTTCTGTTTTCTTTTTAAAAATTTTAAATTAAATTCATTTATTTGGGGGGGTGCAATGTGGTACAATACACATGTAGAGGTCAGAAGGGTTTCTCCTTCCACAGTGTGGGTTCTGAGTATTGAAGTCAATCTTCAGGCTTGGGGACAATTACCTTTACCCACTGAGGCATCTCATCAGCTTTACTGTTTCTTCCTCCTCTTTCTCCTCTTCCTGTTCCTCTTCCTCCTCCTCCTTCTCCTCCTCCTCCTCTTCTTTCTTTCTTCTTCTTTTCTTGGTGTGTGTTATTGTTGTTGTTGTTGTGTGCGTGTGTATGTGTTGCCTCTTAAGCAAGACACAAATAATTACTGAGTCTTACAGAGCTGTCCAGAAACCCCTACAGAAATGAAAATGAAGGTGATCTGAAGGTGATCCAATGAGAATCTTGCTGTCAGTGTTTAAAATCTTCCATCCCGGGGGCTGGAGAGATGGCCTAGCGGTTAAGAGCGCTGACCGCTCTTACAGAGGACCCGGGTTCGATCCCCAGCACCCACATGAAACTCCAATTCCAGGAGAACTCCAGTTCCAGGGGAATCCGACATCCTCTTCTGACCTCCGCAGCACTGCACGACATGGGTGCACAAACTTGCATGCAGACAGTACATTCATACACATACAGAAATAAATAAAATTTTAAAAATATCTTCCATCCCATGGGGGTGGAAAGATGGCACAGCGACAGCTCAGTGGATAACACTGGGTGTTCTTGCAGAGGGCCCAGGTTCAGTTCCCAGCACCCACCTGGCAGCTAACAACCAACCGCAACCCTCCGCAACTCCAGTTCCAAAGATTCTGACACCTTCTTCTGACCTCCAAGGGCACTGAGCAACACAGGTGCACTTTACATACATGCAGGCAATATACTCATGCACATAAAATAAAAATAATAAATAAAATATTTTTAAAATAAAATCTCCCATGCCCATCCCAATCCCTTGGCTTTAAGAAGCTTGAGTTTTTTCTTTCCTACTTGTATACTATTTCACGTTAAAAGTGGCTTCCCAGGGGCCATGTGATAATCTTCATCATCAGCTTATCGGGTTTGGAATTACCTAGGAGATACACCTCTAGGTTTGTCCATGTGGGCCTTTCCAGAGAGGTTCAATTGAGGAGAGAGAGTCCACTCTGAGTGTGCACCACACCATCCCATGGGACCTCGGATTGAACAAAAAGGGGAAAAGGAGACAACGAAAGGGAAAATGAGCTAGTGCGCAGCTGCGTTGATCTCTCTCTGCTTCCTGACGGCAGGCACAGTGTGAGCAGCTGCGCCCACTCCACTCCCAATGCTGCTACCAGGGCTTTCCACCATGGTGGACTCTACCCACACTCAAACTGTGAGCCGAAATAAGCTCTTGTTTCCTTAAGCTGCTTTTGTCAGGTATTTGGTCACAGGAACAAGGAAAGTAGCAAATATAGGCAGAAACACACAGCTCCACAAAGACATGGCTTTCTAAAAACGGTTCTGTGATCAACTAACACTGGCAATTCTTAGCCGAACAAAGCTAAAGCTGGTCCTTACTGCGAGGATTCTCGGGACCACGAGAAACGTGGAATTTAAGGCTTCTCAGTTTCAATGCAAACCCCATGTTTTTATTATTTTTTAATGTTTTATTTATCTTCTTTATGCATATGAGTATATTGCCTGCATGTATGTAAGTGCTCCCATGTCATGCAATGCCCAAAAAGTCCAGAAGAGGGTGTTGGATTCCCCTGGAACTGAAGTTACGGACAGTTGTTAGCCACAGTGTGGGTGCTGGAATTTGAAACTTGGTCGTCTGCAAGAACAGCCAGTGCTCTTAACTTCTGAGCCTTCTTTCTAGTCCCCCGAGTGCCATGGTTGTTTTTTTAATTAATTAATATATATCTATATCTATCTATATATATATATATTTTTTTTTTATCAAATCTAGACCCGTGTCCTCCCCATCCCCCCACCCCACCAGAGCTCACGCATTCTGCCAAACATGCTTTTCATCTCTTTCTCAAAATTCGGTTTTGTTTTTTTTAAGCTCCATGTTCTTAATCAATCTCTCTCTCCCTCCTCTCTCTGTCTGTGAAGTGTGTGTGTGTGTGTGTGTGTGTGTGTGTGTGGTGTAAGCACAGGCATGCGTGCCCCACAGTGTGTGTGCCACAGAGGTTAAGAGGACAGCCTGGTGTGTTTGTCTTGGACTACTTCTAGTTTTGAGGCCTGATCTCTGTTGCTTGTCCAGTCCTGCCCAGAGAACATCAGGGGATTCTCCTGCCTCTGCCTCCTGTCTCCCCAGGGCTAGGATTACAGACACCTGTTACCACATCTGGCTTTTTACCATGAATTCTGAGAACTCAAACTCAGTTCCTCATGCTTGTACAGCAAGCACTTGACCCACTGAACTATTTCCCTAGCCCCCAAATCCTATTTTGAGAAGTAAATACCCAGTTGGTCAACATTCTATACTCAGCACCCCTCCTGAATTACAGTATCTTGGAATCGGGTCTGGCACTTAATAAATAAATAAAGACGAACTTGCAGGCCTGGCCTCTTCCAAAACCTTTGCTGAGTGGAGCACTTACCCAGTCTTCACTCTAGGGTGTGTGTTGGCAATGGAGATGATAAAGACACACCAAAGCTACAGGTCTGCCATGAGGCCCCTTCGTCTCTCAAGTGCTCACTACCAGCAGTACCTGAAACATATAACAAAGGCGCTGCATAGCCTAGAGAACTGCAGACCTGACACTGGAAGCTGAGGCTAGTTTAATTACAACCCTGTCCATCCTGCTTCCCGCTGCCTTGGGCCTGCTCTAAGTTCTTTCAAGCCCCTCATTCACCAGCTCTCAACTCCCAGATCCCCAGAAGGTTGGCTTGGAGCAGGCCCTGAGACCACACCCTTGTCTGGAAGCTTCTTCCAAAAGGCCTTCTGGCCTGGACATGTTCCCACAAACCAACTTTGTTTCCTTTAAGTTAGGAGAGAAAAAGAAAGGGCATCTTCTAGCTTCCTGGGTGCACTGGTAATGCTCGGGGAATGAGACAGACGCTGTGGGAGGCCAGGGGATTCCCAAGGGCGCCATCAGAGTGCAAGCTTTGAACAACAGATGGTGCTTTGCAAAGAGCCTTTATGTGTACCGCCATTCTACAGCCCCCTCACGGCCAGGCTCAGCCCCATCAGTTCCTCCGTATTCTGAATGATTCTGGCCCCTAGAGGGCTGGAAGTTATGCCAGAGTTAAGCAGGTGATAGTCCCTGGACAGTCATCAAGGAGCACAGGGATTTTCCTCTTCCCCTCCCAAGGTGTGGGTAACTGGGGTACAGGAGAAAGAAACTATAGGGCAGAACCCCAATCCCTTGTGCCATGGTGAAGGACCCTTTCGAGTCTGGAACCACAGTGTGTTTAACTGCACATCACCTTCATAATGGGTCCCTCTCCAGCTCTGAGATCCTGATGAGGGTGGAAGTATATGAGATAGATAGGAACCTCTCCCTCCTCTGTTTCCTGAGCCTTTCCATCCCTGCTACTGGCATCGCCTCCCCATGGGATGCTGACTAGATCCATTTGCCAACAGACAGGTAGTCAGGAGCCCCAAAGATCCCATCTCATTAGATTCCGATCACAGAATTTCATGGTGAGGTGCCTTGTGAACTGCTGTATCCAGGACTTAGAGAGACAAGCTTGCCCTCATCCCCGCCTGCCCCACCCTAACTCTGCATGCACATGTGCCACCTCAACCAATCCATTTGGGGACTGTCAAGATTTAATCAAGGTGTAAGCCAGGTGCAGTGGCATGTGTCTTTAGTCCCAACATTCAGGAGGCAGAGACAGGCAGATATCGGTGAGGCTGAACCCAGCCAGGGCTGTGTAGTGAGACCCTGTTTAATAAAGGTCACTACAGTGCTATCTTGCCTCCATAATGGAGAAGGATGGATCACAGTTAGGGTAAGGACAAGGAGTGGGAGTCGACAGGCTGGTTCACTTCTTCCCCTTTCCATCCACCAAGCCAGCTGCCAGGGCCAACTTTCCGCTCTGACACTCTGTGCCCTGCAGAATTCAAGTGGAGGCCCGGATGGGAAAAGTCCTTTTCCTGGATGGAGAAGCCCTCCCTAGACCATGCCTGGCTCCGTGCTCACGGTTGGTGCTGACTGCCCGTGCTGCTTCCCTCCCTAGACCACGCGTGGCTCCGTGCTCGAGGTTGGCGCTGACTGCCCCGTGCTGCTTCTCCCTTGCAGCGTCCCTCTCATCCCAGTCTTAGACCAGACTTGGCCATACCCCTCTGTGTCACAGGACAAGAACTAACTGCTGTCCTCAGTCTCCAACCTGTTATACAGCCTGCTTTTCTATACTGGGGTTTTAATAAAACTGTCATGGCTCAGACCTCGAGGCTGCAGCACATGGAAGAAGATTCCAGAAGCAGCCCGGTGGTGATGTGGGAGAATCAGGATATGTTATCCAAAGACAGGGGAGGAAGAAAAGAGGAAGTGAGAAGAGAAATAAGGAGAGAGGAGAATGGGTTGAGGAAGAACACTGGGCCAGGAAAACTTTTTAAAATTCACATTACTTGCCAGGCATGGTGGCACATGCCTTTAATCCTAGCACTTGGGAGGCAGAGGCAGGCCGATCTCTGTGAGTTCAAGGCCACCCTGGTCTACAGAGTGGGTTCTTGGACAGCTGGAGCTACGGGGAGACCCTATCTCAAAAATACCAAAGAAAAGTAGTATTTCTCGGGGCAGGAGAGATGGCTCAGTGGTTAAAAGTACTGGCTACTCTTGCAGAGGACCTGGGTCAGTTCTCTACATCCAAATTGCAGCTAACGGCTATTAGTAACTCCATTTCCAGGGGATCTGACACCCTTTTCTGGCCTCTGTGTGCACTGCATGCCCACAGTGCACTTACATACATTCAGACAAAGCATTATACACATAAAATAAATAAATAAATAAATAAATAAATTAGTTAATTAATTAAAATTAACTCTCTCCTCCCAAGAGGAGAGGTCTGAATGGAAGAGAAATAAATACCACAGAAGGCGCTCGCACATACCACACAAAAACCCTGGTGCAGTTATTTTAGTATTCAAGGGTGAGTGGCTGCTGGTGCCCTGTGCCTTTCCACTGGTGGGTCGGCATTCATCCCAGAGAAGAACCTGGGTCGTCACCAGTCTGGCCCTGTGGCCACTGTGGCCAGCGGAGCAGCGCCGTGGGAGTCCACTCGGGCGGCAGTGGCTCTAGCCACACCTGAGGCGGTCCATCCATGTGTGAGTAGCACTTTGATATCTGGCCATGGAAGGCCAAGTTCTGAAAGCCTCCATTCATGGACCCTGCACACAGCAGCAGCACACAGGAAAAAAAACTGCTTCTCCATCAGTGTAGAAAGGTGGGTTCGTGTTTATTAATCGAAGGCCACATAAAGACTGCAGGGTTATAAACATTCTTTATGCGTTACACAGAAGCTGGGGCTGGACATTAAAAAAAATTCTATCCAGTGAGTCCTTGGGACAAAAACTGCCACTGTAGCCCCCTGAGCTTTAGAAGGAAGATTATACAAGAAGATGGGAGCCTCCAGGCCTCATTTGGAACAGCTTGGCTTCCAGAAGGGTTGGGAAACAGGCCCTCTGCTCACAGCACCTAGACATGGGGTCACTGGCAGCAGACAAGCTCCCCACCAGCACTCCAGCTTCCTGCTGGCTTGTTACCCTTCTTCCTTCTGGCTTTGTATCAGTGAGGAACACCCAAGGGGTTTTTTGTTTTAAAAGGTCACTGGCAATTAACTCCCTAGAGAAATCAGAGACCAGCAGCGAGTTCCCTTGGAGGAAGTTCAGAGGCTTTGGGAAGGCAAGGTCCCACCCTCCAACCCTAAACCACAGGCCCACTTCCCACCTACAGCAGGACCATGGAGAAGGAATTAAGGAGCAAGCTGGAGATAAGGCCAGGCCCCCAGCTTGCTTTTGAAGCTTAATTAAAGCAAACTGATCAGCCTTCTACTGCACAGACTATACAAATGGCGGAGATAATCGTTCACAGGGAGCCCTGTTATTCTAGAAGGGGATACAGGGGGCGGGGGTGGCAAGGAAGCTGGTTCCGGTTTCTAGTACAGTACAGAAAAGTCTGAACTGTGATAATTAAATACAAATCACTCCTAGAGGCGGAAAAAAAAAAAAATCCTGGTCCCTCCAGATAAGGGTTTCCAGGAAGCAAAATGGGTTCAGAGCTGTCTACATTTAATTTATTTCTTTAACAAATCCAAACTTATTTTGGGGTGGAGGGATCAAACATGCCTGTCACCAAAGTAGTCTCAAATATGTACACATCCAGCTCCCAACACACCGTTGTGTTATATGAAGTCTTTACACTATAAATATCTGGCATGCTGAAATAACCCAATAAAATCAACCTGGGGTTTCATCTGCATTGGGAGGTGCTTTCCCAGCATTCACTGGAGCCCAGATCAAAATAAACATGGCTCATCTTACTCTAATGTCACCAGGAAATATCCTTTGCTCCCTGCCACTGTCTGCAAATAAGGGAAGCCTGTGTCTAACATGCCTGGTGTTGCTCTGTTTATTGACAAGGTCTCTGTTGTTTTCCCCACACACCATCAAAGACACGGGCAGGACAACTTGTCCACGGAGGACAGTCAGGTCCCATGAGCAAACTACAGTGCCAGTCAAGTCACTTTATAGACACGTGAGTCCACGCCAGCCACCACGGAAGAAGCAATGCCTGCCCCTGTGGGTGGCCCAATTCAGAACCTGAGCCTGATGCCTCTGACTTTCCTTCTGCTGCCTTAGGGGTGAGGCCAGGCCATGTCCTATCCAGGAGGCCACAGGAACAGATGGAAAATGAGGCATGTCCAAGACAGGGAGGGGACCAAGGTTTGTAGTGAAGAGATGTCATTCAGGTAGACAAGGGAAGAGGAGGAGGTGTAGACACAGTCGTAAGCTCTCAAGGACACGAGGAGGAAGTCTGTTTCTGGCTACTGAATAAGAGCTCACATAAGCCGCTCCAGCATCTCTGCCTCTTTGGATTCCCTTTTCAGGTAGAACTTGTTGGAGAAGACAATTTGGGTTCACTTAGGATTTGGTTACACAATATCCACCCAAAGACTACTATGTTGGTGAAAATTTGGTCTCCAACTGGTGGCAGCACTGAGAATGAGTGGACTGTGAGAGTTCTGACCCAGTCAATGGACTGATTATCAACCCACTAATGGATTCATAATTCAATGGTACTGTTGAGATGTGATGGAAACTAGGAGGCCAGGCCTAACTGGAGGAAGGAGGATGCTGGGAGCAGTCCCTCAATCCCTGATCTTCTCTCTCTCTCTCTCTCTCTCTCTCTCTCTCTCTCTCTCTACCATGAGATGACCATCTTTCTTTTACCATAATGGACCCACCTTGCCACAGGCCTAAAAGCAATGAATCCAGATAACCACGGAAGAACCCATGAAAGCACAGCACAAATAAGCCCTCCTCCCTTAAGTTGTTTAGCTTGGTTGGCTACTTTTGCCACAGCAATGAAAACCCAGTTAAGACAGGTTCTACCCAAACACATGTTGGCCTTATGTAGAAAATCTGGTCTAATCTTCCCCTCCTTATTGATGGGAAGATAGGGGTCTAGGAAGAAGAAAGTAGCTCACAGGAGGGCAGGCAGGATTCCTGAAGTTGTGCTCTGTGAGCCAGAGCTGCCTCTCGGAGACCCTTCAGTTGGCTTGCTGAGCACCTGTTTTCAAGTGCCCCTCCGTCAGTGGATTCAGAAACTGACCCAGGAACTTCACACGCAGCTTCTTCCCCACGAGCCCACCAAAGCCTGTACACCACCAGGAAGGATCTGACCCTGAGAGCAACTTAAGTACCATGCTTCCATCCTCCCCCTCTGAGCCAGGCTCTTGCCCAGAGCAGGCTCCAAGAGCCGAGCACCCTCTCCAGAAGGGGCAGCCAGCTCTGAGCACCACAGAGTCAAGGTAAAAATGAGCTGCAGCAATAGTCAGATGAACACCCCTAAAGGCCTCAGTGAGGCCCAGGTCTAGGTTGAGAAAAACAAGTATTTCGCCCAAGATTCCCAGCACTTCATATTGTAAAGTGACCCTCACCTTCCCCTTCTTTTTAGCCAGTGCCTTGCCAATGACTTTTCCAGTTTGGATTTTCCCTGTGCCTCCCAAGTTCCTATATCACCTCATTTCATAGCATGCGGTGCAGGAGAAGCCATGTTTCCCTTCCCCAAAGTAATTCAGCCTAGTCTTAACCATGTAAAAGTTTCCTTCTTACTTCACCCCGAGATCCCCGTAAGATGCCCCTGCTTCTTGAATATAGTCTTCCTTGCTGAAGCAAGCTGACCAGTCTAACTTTAATCAACAATAAATTCATAGATTTTTATCTACACAAAAGCAGTTAGGGCCTAGGGATCATTAATTGCAAACTCAACTTCTACCATCATAATTTAAGTGCTTTGCTGAGACCTGGTTGCCAGCAACAGGTTTTCCACAGAAAGCTCATGGCCCCAACCATGAGTCAATAGCCCCTGTCCTTCATCATATTTTGCTGAAGGCCAGCACTTCCAGTACACAGCCAGGGTTACCTCCATGAGAGGAAGAAGAGACAGACACTATGAGCTTTGAAATGCAGGAGTTTTGTGTGCTACCAGGGGTCCCACTCTTAAAGAAAACCGACTAGCCTACTCCCAGAAGCTATTAGTTACCAGCGGCAACTCAGCTGCTTACATCCCGCCTTCCCCTCTTCGACCCTCCAATCCAGGTAACCAATGTCACCCTGCCAGGCCTCCTTCCAAGCTCAGCTTCCTGCTTCCTCCCTGAACTGTGCTTCAAGATAAAGAAAGGATCCTGTCCCATCTGACACCTAGGTCCTGATAGTGACCTCTGGAAAGACCCAGCTGGAGAGCCACAAATGCAGTTAGAGGTCTCTAGAAATCAGACAGCCAAACTCATAGATGCTGAAAGTCTCTTCCCAAGACTAAGCTGGATGAGATGACGGGGTTCTGTGTGAATTCCTCACCACCATTTTAGAAGGTAACTGGAGTTGCTCTGTGTGGGGCAGTGACTTGGGTGGATGGTAACCAAACCAGGTCATTCGCAGCTATTTTTTTAATTGATTGAATCCAGACCCTTGGGAACGCTGAGTAAAGCAAGCACCAACCACTGAGCTACAACTTCAGCCCTATTTTCTTTTTTCTTTTGAGACAACATCTAAGTTTCCCAAACTGGCCTTGAATTCATATAGCTGTGGCAGCCCTTGAACTCAAGATTGGCTTGCCTCAAAGTAGCTGGGATTAGAGACATACATGACCACATCCCGCTGTGGCCTTTGTGTTGGCCCCACCCTGCCTGTACACACACATGCACACACACACACACATACACACACACACACACACACACACACATGCACACGCACATGTCTCGGCCCTACTAATTGACACTCTGCCTCTTCCACCCCAGCAGTGTGTAAGATCTGGACTTTCCTACTCTTCACCTGAATGTACTGCTGTGTTCCGCATTGAACTCACAGCCAACCATACACAACATTTGTTCTCTATTGAGAATGACATTTTCCAGACACCAAGCACAATAGATGCCCGCTTTATAATGCCTACACACTAGCAGGGGTGCCCAGTCTTCTGACATTCTGACATGATGTTATCATCTACACATGTGTTAGGCCACATTCATGACTATCCTGGGATACAGACAGCCTGTGGCTGGAAGTTAGGCATACCTTCTAGGGTATATGACAAAGACAGATATTCCATTCACCAAATCTGTGTTTTGAAACTTTAAATGGACACTCAATATAATTCAGTGGGAGGGTTTTTGGCTATAAAACAATTCCCATTTGGAATATCTGAGGCTAGGAGATTGTGCCCAGTCTTATAGGAATATATTTACATCTGAACCCCTACCTACATGTTTATTTCTGTTTGCCTCACTATGCACCTTGGTCTCTGGCCTTTTGAACCCTGGGCCAGGTTGTCTGCCACACAGCTCTGCCCTGCGTTCACTGCCAGAAGCAGTCAGGCAGGCCAGATCTCTGCTAGACAGCAGGTGCTGCAGAGGTCACCCAAAAGATTTTTTGAAAAAACAGAAAACAAAAACTTTCCACTCGGATCAGGCAAGCTTCACTCTTTTGAAATAAGTGTAACTTTACAGAAGGCCTCATAAAGCCCAGAACATCTGGTCCATGGTGTCAGCTTTACACACTCCCCAGCTCAGGGCGCATGACCCTGGTTTTCACTAGCATAAAGCGAAAAGGCAGGGCCATGGTCTGGCAAGCATCCTTGCTGGTCCTGATTGCCATAGGACAGTCACGAGCCAGCAGGCCTGCCTCTGCCTTCACAACCAGCCCAGTTACAAGTCACAGGCGACCTCAGAACCCAGGTCTATCTAAGAGAGAGGGAGGAAGACAGGGAAGGTAGCTAACTCACGGACCTGATGATGTCCTCCATGCTGTGACAGACACCCTGTACGCTGAGAGATGGGAGGCAAATTAGGTCACACTGATTGGCAGATTGCATTGGGAGGTGGGGAGGCTGCTCTTTGAGTATCATGAGATGTCATGATAGCAATATTCACTCATTGATCCTAGATATTAAACACACGACCCTTAGAGTTAGATATCAGGGATTGGAGAGGGTTACTAAAAAACATTAAGCATCAGCCTTTCTGAAGTCCTCCAGAAATGAGTTTTCCTCATGCAAATGCGACTTTCTGTATCTCTTTTCACATGATGGAAAGTAAAGACCCCACGGGCTCCACGGGGAGTCCTGACTTTGCTATGGTAAACAGGCTGCTTTCTGCTAATTGCTCTGTTTTCCCACTCTGTAGCTTTGAACCCCAGAGGTACCCGTGTTTCACCCCAGTAGAACAAGCAACCAGGAATGAGTTGAGGGCCTCTGTTCAACCAAGGCTCAGAGTCTTTACCTAGAAAGTTCTCTTCTTTATCTGATTGATATACACACAACTCAGAAGCCATCATACACATGACTGAGGTAGACGAGACCTTCCATGCTGTGGTGGTTTGGATGAGTGTCCCCCATAGGTTCTAGGTATTCAGACATTTGTCTCCAGTTGGTGGCGCTGTTTTTGGAGGTCTTGGGGTGTGTGGCCATGCTGCAGGAAGTGTGTCACTGGGGGCGGGCTTAGTGAGCTTAACAAGCCTCGCGGTCTGCAGTTGCTTCCTCTCTGCTTCCTGTGCTCTTTGCGAGATGTGACCCTCAGTTTGCTGCTCCAGATCCAGCTGCCACGCCTCCCGCCACAATGGACTAATTCCCTGGAACCGCCAATCGTAAGCTCAAATAAACTCTTCCTTCTATAAGTTCCTTGGTCTGGTGTTTTATCACAGCAACAGAAAACTGACTAATACACATGGAGATTAGTCACCGTTCCATACCATGCTTGCCATCTAGATTGACTTTTCTATAGTTTTCATTTAAAAACCTGGTTCTGTCTAATGAAAAGTAAGAGAAAGCCTCCTGAAAGGTTTCTAGGAAAGGAGTTCTATTGGTGGTGAAAATTCGCTTGTGTTAGAGAAAAGCCTGCTGGTATAGATCCCCACCCACTTCCCTGAGCTTCCTGCCCTTGAAAGAGGAGCTGTAGCAGCTATTCTGTAGTGACGAGGCTACAAGCCAAAGGGTAAAAAGCTAATCCATCAGGGAAGGAGTCGAGGCCGTACAGAAAGGGCCTAGAAATCTGATGGCATTATTGAACTAATGAATCAAATGTCTGCTTTTTAGACTTCTTGTTATGGGGAGGTGTCTGTTTATAACATTGATTTAGCTTTCTGTGACCTGTGTTAGAGTGTACTGAAATATGTCTACTCCATCTGTTCTATAGGATGTTTCATTCTCCTCAAAAGAACACGCCATAGTTTTAATTAGTAATTACCTAATTTGTGAGTGTGATGATCTATTTAGTGCTTCGATTCTCAACCAGGCATTAAATGCTATGTGAGCAGGGACCACTTTGTCTGCAATGCATGCCTAGCTCTTATAGCATATGGCAGGTGCTGCCAGTGTGGTTGACCCAGTTAGTTTACCGCGCTCATTCCAAATGCACACTGTTCATTTCAATTCCTGTTCCCAGGAGGACTACTGTTATGACACCTCACTCAAGGAAGCTCTGGTAACAGGGAATTCCCTCCTTGCCATTCGCCTCAGACTTTGCATGCCAATCATGCCAATCATGCTCCCTTTCTCTGTTCGAACAGTGCCCACCACGGACCTTAGCAAAAGCTAATACAGGTAGAGTGACCAGTCTTTGAAGCCACCGAGGGTTATTTCCCAGAAAATAAACACAATTCTGCTTCCTGACAGGCCATTGGATTCCCTCACCTCCCCAGTGTTGGGAGTCAAAGACCAGCGGGGGGAGCAGCGTTCCCCATCGAGGTGCCTGACATGCTTCTCGAAGAAGGAAGAACATCTTTTCTTTCCTTTGTGTTTGTGTACATGTGTGGGTGTGTGCATATTCATGCATGTGCAGGTGCACAGTGTGGGAGTGCACATACACATGTGTTCATGTGTATGTAGAGGTCAGGTGTCGTTCCTCCTTAGGCATCATCCATTTTGTTTTTGGTTTTGTTTATTTTTAAGTCCGAGTCTCTCAGTGGGACCCTGGGCTGCCTGTTTAGGTTAGGCTCACAGACCAGGAGGGGCCCCAGGGAACTTCCACACGACTGAGACTACATGCCTGGCTTTTTGCATGGGTTCTGGGGACTGAACTCAGGTCCTCAAACAGACAAGGCAAGCACTTTACCTGCTGAACTGTCTCCCCAGCCCCAGGAGGAATGTTTCCATTTTAATTATATGTGTATGCATCTGTGTCCAGGCGTGTATGTGCACACAAATGCAGGTGCCTGCAGTGCATGTGCAGGTGCCCAGAGGCATCAGCTCACCCAGGGGCTGGCGTTACAGCAGCTATGAGCTGCCCAACATGGATGCTGGGAACCCAGTTCAGGCCCTCTGCGAGAGCATTGAGCTTTCTTAACCGCTGCGCCATTTCTCCAGCAGGACATTTTCTTAGTGACAAATCCTTCCTCCTCTTCTTGCTGCTTCCTTGGACTGTGAGTTACCACTTCTAATGTCAGCTGGAACTAGCAACTCGAAAACCATCCCAGAAAAGAGAAGGAAAAAGAATTAAATCTCACCACCCACAAGGGAACTGGAGTTTACAAAACAGTTTCCCCAGAGTTGGCTGCGAACGCAGTAGGGAGGGTGGTTTTCACGCAGTAGGGAGGGTGGTCTCCCCTCCATCCCCGCCCCTCCTGCTGCCGTGCCAGAGGGTGTCTATTACCTTTTTTTCCCTTCTGTGAAATGTCAGCACACAAACTCCTGGAGAGGGGCCATTGGCAGTTTGGAGACAGGATCTCCCACGTAGGGCAGGAGGATCCTGAGTTTCAACTTCCTGTCTCTATTCACACTGTGCCCCTCAAACGGAGGGGAGACTGATTCCTGGGAGACTGTAAAGCAGAATGGTAGAGAGCCAGATTTCAGACCTGGGACTCCGCCACCCCTTGGTTATATAATCCCCATCATTGCCTCCAGCCTCCATAAAAACCGACTCTCTTCTGGTCCAGTTGGGAAATTGATACGACAACCCATGTAACCTACAGGATTGCCACCTACTCCAAAAACCACCGGAGATTTTAATCCCACTCACCTATGAAAACACTCCCCATGTTGAACCTTGAGGCTTTCCTTCCTGATTTGGTGGTTGTCATTGCCTGTCACTAGCTGTCCTGTGGGGATTGTGTGTGTGTGTGTGTGTGTGTGTGTGTGTGTGTGTGTGTGTGTGTATGTGTGTGTGTGTTGCACATCCACAGCTTCTAATGCACCATTGCATTTGAAAGCCCTGCAGGAGGATGCAGAGCCCAGTGTAGGCTCTCAGCTCTACAGTGGTCACCCTGAGCTTCCCTGCCAGGCAAGTGACCTCCCTTTCTGCCTGTTTTCATCATCTGAAAATCAGGGATAACAATTTCTACTTTGCAAGATCATTATAAGGTTTATAAATTTCAATATTTTGGAAAGTGCCAGGCACATACCAGGCACTCGAATCATACTTAATATGTCTATAATATTATTCTTCAAAATCCAAGTTAGCAGATGCCTAAGTTCACCAGAAAGAAGAGAAGAATCAGTAGCAGCAGAGGCATTTTTTTTTTCTTTTTTCTTTTCTTTTCTGAAGTTATACCTCTGGCTGAGGTATAACTTGGCAATTTATTGGGGTCTGGAAAGGGAGCCGGCCAGCCACCCAGAGAGCCACTGCTTCTAGTTAACAACCTGAGCCTGCTTTCCACCCAAAGTCCCACTGGGCAGAGGCCAGAGATGCCAAGCATATTACTGGCACCGCCACACAAACAAAGAAGAATGTGCCTGTAGCCACAAACACATATACAGATTTGGATTCCAAATAAAGGCCCCGGATGGGACCACCAAGCTTATATTTTAGAAAGATTTCTTTCTCTGTGTGTCCCTGGGTGTGTGTCTCTCTGGAGATGTCCAAGTCTCCTGAAAATAGAGGTTTATTATGGAAATGCTGACAGACCCTTAAATAGAGCACAGTATTTGCAACACTATAATTATGTCTTCATTGAAAAGCTCCAAAGAAAACATGATTTCCTTGCACAAATAAATCAGGCAGGGCTTTAAAGGCCCAGATTTCAACCACTTGACTTACAAAGAACCATCATCTTCCATAGATAAATAGATCATAAATCATAAAATGTCTAGGTATAGACCAAGAAAATGGATACAGACTTCTATGATAGCATGTAAAACTGGATCCACATCCTATTAGCATTCGTGGGAGTAGGCACAAGATTAGCCTGGTTACAACATCGATGGTTACAGTAATTTGATGAGAATAGAAACTGTCCTTGGATAAACAATAAATAAATAAATAAATAAATAAATAAATAAATAAATAAGAGGTCTGTAGCTCCTCCAGCACGAGATTTGAGATCTCTCTCTCTCTCTCTCTCTCTCTCTCTCTCTCTCTCTTTCTTTCTTTCTTTCTTTCTCCCTTCTATATTTGCTCTGTGTCAGCAAGACAATCTGGGGCTAGACCCTGCAATAACCACTTTAAGATGACGCAGTGTCTCAGAGGTGTCCAGTAGCCACAGTCATGCCCTCACCCTCCATGGAAAATACTGAGTGCACTGACCTGCGTCCTGTCCTGGCAGTCTCTCACTAAAGAGGTGAGGCCACCTATCCTTTGGGACTGTGTCGTGTGCAGGACATCTGCCATGTGTCTACAGCCTGGATGTAACACGCTGAAGTCCTCTTGGCTCTGCCCCAGGACAGATAAAGTCCATCCTGTGACTCTGCAGCAGCCCCAGGGTAACCAGAGAGGCAGGCCACGGTCCTGGAGGATAGAACTTTTTTTTTCCCCATCCAGATTGTGGTTTGTGTTGTCAAACAACTATTGATACTTCCAAATGGCAGTCGCTAAATGATGGGTTTCATTTCAGAGATGATCAAAAATGAAACTGGCAAGATTGAGATTATAATTACGTTTCTGAATAGAATTAAAAAAGCCTGCTCGGTATAGAAATACATATGGCTATACATATTTATACCTATAAAACACAAGTATTATACATTAGGGTTTTTTTTCCAACAATAAAGCTCTATCTAGCCTTTTTCATAGAGGTACTATTCATATTTGATGGAATGTTCACTCTTCCTAAGACTTCCAAATTACAAATGAGAGATTAAAACATTGTTATTGCATCTATTTTATCCCATCCTAGTTCTTTGAGACTTGGTTATGAGTTACCTGAATCTATGCTTAATGCATATAAATCCCAGGGCCTTTGTGACCAGTGCTCTGTCAAAAGCACTGCACCAAGCCTGGTCACAAGGCTGGGGATGTAGCTCAGGTGGTTTGGTGCTTATTTAGCATGCATAAGCCTGGCATGGTATTCTACACTTACACTGTCAGCACTTAAGAGGAGGCAGAAGGAGCCAAAGTTAAAAATCGGCCTCAGCTACATTTGAGGCCAGCCTGGGTAACATGAGACCCTGACCCCTTAAAAACAAACAAACAAACAAAAGACAAAAAAGTTCAACTAACCAAAGACAAATATCAAAAGGAATTTAAATATTTTATTGAGCTTTTTAGAAGACACCAAATTAGGGGTAAGGGACATGTTTAAGACTTTAAAATTCACATTGTGGCCTAACTAGGTCCCCTCCTGAGAGCCCTTCTATTGAAGGCCTAGTCTCCCCACACATCCTGTCATGTGACTGTATTTGGAAGCAGGGCTTTTAAGAGGTAATGAAGGTTAAATGAGGTCCTAAGGGTCAACAGGGTCGAACCTCATCCAGTGCAACTGGTGAGCTCACAGGATGAAGGAGAGTCACCAGGAATGCCTGTACAAAGGGAAACAGCCATGGGAACGCTGGCCAGAGGCAGGCTTCCATCAGCCAGAGAGGACGGCCTCAGGAGAGACTGGCCTTGCCAGCAGCTCGGTCTTAGATCCCAGCCTCCGGAACTCTGAGAAAATAAATCTGTTGCTTAAATCACCCAGTGTGTGACATTTTGTTATGATGCCCCAGCAGATGAATTAAATGCTCTATCAGCGTCCTGTCTGTTTACTTTCCCTCCCTGTGTCCCTCAGACTCACCTAAATGCCCATGTCATGCTGCTTTTCGGACTCTTCCTGTCTGCTCAGCTCTTCCCTGCGTTGCTTGGCTAGGCCTCTCTGGCTACATTAGCTATGTGGCCTTCTCTCTCTCTCTCTCTCTCTCTCTCTCTCTCTCTCTCTCTCTCTCTCTCTCTTTTCATCTTAGCCTAACCAATACAGGAGATCCCAGAAAAATCAAAACCCTTCCTGTCAATATCCTAAGGGAAGGATGCAGGGAGAGGTAGGATTAGTATGCACCTACTTACATTCTTGTCCTTGTTCTATATATTAAGAGTATAATGTAGAACTAAGAAAGAAAGAAGGAAAGATTCAGAAACACAGAAGTACAAACAGCCACACCACCTACAGAAGTAGATAACAGGCCAATCATTTCTTGTCATTATGTGGTGGTGCACGCCTATAATCCCAGCACTCAGGAGGCCGAGGCAGGTGGATCTCTGTGAGTTCAAGGCCAGCCTGGTCTATATAGTGAGCTCCAGGCCATCTGGGACTAAAGGGAGATCCTGTCTCAAAAATACCAAAAAAGAAAAAAAGAAAAAGAAAAAGAAAAGAATGGCTAGGAAGATGGTTCAATCCCCAGTGCAAGCCTGAGTATGTGAATTTGATCCCCTGGGAAACAAAAACTTGGGTGCAGTGGCTCACATTTGTAATCCCAGTGCCGGAAGGCAGAGACAGGTGGATTCTTTCGAGAAAACCTGGCTTAATCTGCAAGCCCAGGGCCAATGAGAGACCCTGTCTCAGAAACATAGTAGACAAAGCTTCAGAAATAACATTCAAGGTTGACCTCTGGCTTCCACATGAATGTACACACACACACACACACACACACACACACCACTAAGAATCCAGATGATATATTTGTCACAATGACAAAAATGGCCACGAGCTCTGATATCCTGCGCAGCTGGTCAGCAATGGGGTGAAGGTGACAAGATTGCACTGTTTCGAATCCCCAAGTCTCTGACTTGGGTGAAAGCAGATGACTAAGTTGACCTCCTTTGGCTATCCCTGGCAGAAGAAAGAGAAGAAAACCGGAAATGATCCCTGGAATAAGAACAATTTTACAAGCACCAATAGAAAATCTGGGATTTTTGTTGTTGTTTTGGAAGGAGCTTGTTTACAACTGACAAGCAAAATATTTAGAAGTGTAATGAAGAGAAAAGGTCGCCACCAAGTCCAACAAATTCTCCTATTAGTCAGCAAAGTGCCTGCCAGTCGGGGTTCAGGCATCTGGGTGCAATTATGACAGTATTTATGGTGCAGTCTTCACCTTCGAAGCCCTTTCCCCAGCATTAGTTAATGAGTTCTCACAACAGCCTTGGTGGGAGGGGTCCTGCAACAGAGGTGGGATGTACCAAGGAGGCTCCACCAACACAGAGCTGCCTGTTAGAGGGACAAATCCTTAGCAGTCTCTAGTGAGCTGCGATCCTCCCAGACTGCAAGGACTTCGAGATTTGTGCCTTCCCCCAGCGCAGGAGAGATGTCCACGAGCTTTACTGCTGCCACCACTGCCAAACAGAAAGGCACAACTGCCTTCTCTTCAAGACAGATGAGGGCTCATTTCTGCATCTAAACAGGGAACTCCGCACCAGTCACAGATCTTCAGAGTCCTCTTGCATCATGTGCTGGCTTCGCACTGTGTCACTGCAGCTAGCCTGGGAGTAGGATTCCCAGAATGCCTTTCCCTGTCTGACTCAAGGTTAGGGTGGTTCCCTCTTTTCCAGAGAAGACTCTGGAGTGGGATCCGGGAGGCTGAGGCGATGAGGCCTTTATGCCAGGAGGAGGCTTCTTTGTGGGCTCTTGGCATCACTGGGGCTTGTACCCGCTGCAACGGGCCCCCTGGCCTGCATGCCTTGCTGGGGCAGAGCCGAGCTGGGTCTGGAGGTCCTGAAGACCTTGTAGGTTCCCTCCTTCGGGTTCTTGTCATCCTTGAGTCCATGGAAAAGGACACTGGCTTCAGTGACTCATTTCTGTTGTCACAGTAGAAAATGAGATGGTCTGAATATTGATTCCCATTGCCTTCCAATTCATATAATGGAATTAAATCCCTTTGTGTGATATTCAGAAACAGTATTAGCAGGTGAGGCCTTTGTAAAAGTGTTTACATCATGAATGATCTCCACTCACACATGGGGTTAGTATCCTGGCAACAAAAAAGATTTAAGCGGAGTGTGTTTGTCTTTCCCATGGAGGACAAGGGAGAAGGTGTAATCCATGGAACAGAAAACAAGTCCTTACCAGATATCAAATCTATGAGTGCCTTTATCTCAAACTTCTAAGCCTCCAGAACTATAAGGAATAAACTTCTGTTGTTCATAAATAATTCAGACTATGGTGTTTTGTTATAGTAGCCCAAATGGACAAAGACAAGTGTATAATACATATGAATCCAGCTTGGCCTCGTGGACTAACCCAAGAACATTCTAGTCTTTCCCAGGATCTCTCCCATTTCACTCATATCCTCTTCTTCCTAGTTGTCATCCGTATTCCCTGCAGTGACTTCAGGACCCCTATCACCTAAGCAACAGCCTTTCATATATCCTACAAAGGGATGATACATAGAATCACCACAGGAAGCCCCTTTCTTACCTTGTTACTCATAGTGGTTCAGCATCCTTGCTCAAACCCTAGCTAACCCAGTATAGTTGCCTACTCATGTGATCACAGAACCTCCAAATGCAAAGGGGCTCTGCTCTGGAGCCTCATCTCCTACAAGGGCACAAAGCACCACAGTTCAGGTGAGCCTCAGTCTCCCCATTTTTCTCATATACCTGCTTGGCTTCATTCTATATGAATAAGTACTCAGAAGCCCTGAGTCAGACTTCGAAGTCCCTTCTTCTCCCTCCTGCGTCTCTCCACCCCAGCTCCAGCTTTAGCTCAGGTCATTTTTATTGCACAAAGAGCTTCTAACAGGTGTTTCACCTATGCAAATTTCTGTCCCAAACAGTAAGGTTAGTTTGGGGGTTTAGTGGCTTCAGTCTAAATAGTTTCTGAGAGTGCAGCTATGAAAGGAAAGAGGAAATGGTTCAGTACAATCCTCCCAGAAGAAGCTTGGGGATGGGGGGGTCAATGGAGGTGCTGGGAAGGCACCCCACGGACAACCTCCATGCTGGTAGGAAGTAGGTGGATGGCTACTGTGCTGAGGTTTTATTGCTTGTTTGCCCTTGAATCCAGACTCCACTCTTCCCTACCCTTCTTTGTAATCAAAGGGATGAACCCATATGCTACCAAAAGTTCTCCCTCACCTCCTGCTCAGTTTGTCCTGTGGGAAGTACAAACACAGACTGAAGACACAGGAAAGAGAAGCAAGATTCAACCGTCACCTGCACTTGGGCCCAAGTCTTCATCACCCAGACCAGCATCAATTGGACTCGTCCTAGAACCAGTTTCTAACTCAAAGCCCAGATTCATGGACTCGGATGTTACCATCAGTCCCTCAACCTCCAGCTTCAACGGTTTGCTTAGGGCTGACTGGTCCTCCAGGATTGCTCTTTCAACTCTTCTGAAAACCTATCAATAATTTCCCATATTAAATTTCCTCTGCTAAATGACTTTGCATGGGTTTTGTTTTTTCTCAAGAGACACTGACTGATACAGATGCTTTCCACCCTAGGGATTTGAATTTGCCAAAAGCGACTTCCTTCCAAGATTTTTAAGCTACTTGGACTAGCATCATTTTTTTTTATCACTTGTAGGCAATTATACACAAAGTATAACAGAAGAGGGAAATCAAAACCAAGCTTTTGTGTGGTGGTGTAAGGTCAGAGAGGAGGGAAGGTGGGTTCAAGTCTTCCTTCCTCTAATCTAGTGAGAGCAGATAGGTTATAGAACAGTTTCTTAATACACAGTCATAACTTTCTACTCACTTCTGGTACATTGTCAACTCAAATTCCATATCTTTCATACATTCACCAGAATATACTGAGCATCTGTTAGGCCCTGGGGATGTGAGATGGTTGGAAATTCCAGTGTAGTGGTAAAGGGTAGGTCTGGAGCTTGCTATGTACACTAAGCTGCCCCTGATCTCACAGAGATCCACCTGCCTCTGCCTCCCAAATGCTGACATTAAAGGTGTGCACCACGATCCCTGGATGCTAAGTAGCCTTCTTTAACAGAACCTCTGGGACTAGCTTAGTATCACTTATTCCAATCAAAACAGCCAAGTAAGTTCTTCATAGACCAGGCTTTGTCTAATGAATCGGCAAGAGTTTAAGCAAGGCTCTTTAAGTCCATCACTAGGACTTCAAGGAGGGCAGAACATGTATTCTGAGAAGAGACTACATTCTCTTCATCAAAAGCCTCAATGCCAGTCCTTCCCAGTGAGTCCACGCATGTCACTGCTGTGTGCTGCTACCAGGCTACAGTCTCCTCTGCCACTTCAAGCTTGCTTGTCTACATCAGAAGAGTGCTGTATGCCTGAGTGACCCTGATGGTTTTCAGGCACCCTTCAGATAGAGGTCTAACTCATCCTTCTTACCAATTTCGGGTGTTTCCTCAGCACCGGATAGGATCTAGCAACTAGAAACCATCCAAGTGTTTGTTGAATGAATGATTTCATGGTTGATCAGTTTGGAATGGGTACTAACCACTAATGTATTAACTAAGGATTTTCCGCAGAGCCCTGGCGTAGAAACATTAGTGCAAGGACATTACGGTGCTCATGCTTAGTCCTCCTTATAGTCCTATGTCAAAACTAAGACTAACAAGGAACAATGCTAGAGCCCCACTTGCAGGCATGGATCATGACCAGGGTCCATATGGGCAGGCTCACTGCTGTGGCTAGATAAGCAAAGCTAGTTTTGCCCTAAGATTTGACCAGTTTTTTGTTTTTTTTTTAAAGCAGGTTTTTCTAAGGAGATGTTTGAAGCATCTATTTCCCCAGATACTCCCTACCCCAAGAGGTTGGCTCAGGGTACCTCCAATATTTTAAAATCTTCCACTGGCATTCCCAGGTGCAAAAAATATGGTTCAAAACAGACTATATAGGCAAGCAACTTCTTTGTTTTCCATTGTCAAAGTACCCCGCAAACTTAGTGCCCACAAAGAAGGCCCTTTGCCACAGAGAAGCAGGAGATTATCCATACAGGAGATTGCTAATGACTGCTAGACTCTCCCTGTTTCCAGACCTAAACTCTAGTCATGCTATGCTCCACCCCCAAGGCCCAGACTTGTGCCCAGACTACCAGAAATAGCCAAGAGGCCAGCAGTGACTAGCCTCCTACTTAGACCCTTGCTGCTTTGTCTTCCAAGCCTGGGCAATTGTTATCTGGTATCCAACTATGGGTGCTTCTAACCTTGCTTGCACTGACCATCAAGACATGTCTGCATGCCCAGCTTTTACTTATCCACTGGCTGGACAGAGGCTTGCCTTGACCTTGGGGAGACCATGTTCCACCCTCTTGGCCTCCAGACCCTCCCTCTCAAGTCCTGCTCCATGCATGTCTAGTCTTGACAAGAGCCACCCACACTCCAACCTGCAAGTAGCTCTCCCCAGGGGGAGAACAAAACAAAGAAAGAACCAATAAAAAAGCCTGGCTGAAAAGTAGATAACAGATTTTCAGCAATGTAGGCACCATGTAGAATTATCTCATAGCACCCTATGGCATACGGTGACATCACAGCACTCAAAGATGAATGAAGGATGACATTCGCCACCCACTTACCTTGCTAGGATAGGGTGGCAAAGGCTTGCCCTTTGTCTGCCTTCTGGGCAGGAAGTCTTCTACACTCTTGCATTCCATCCAAAAGACAAAAGAGGGGGTGGATTTCTCTGAACCTCTGCCAGGTTGTACTGAGGTGGGTGTTGGGTCTTTTGAAACCGTCAGAATGAGTATGTTTCTGATTATGGGGTTCCCAAGACTCTGAGCCAGCCTTTTTTTTTAAAGCACATACATTTTCTTCCTGGACCAGAGCCACATTGCTCTGGCTATGCTAATCCTTCCCCCAACCCCAGTAGTCACACTGCTTCCCAGGGCATCCAGGGAGTTGCTTGTTTTAGGGAAATACTGTTAGTTTGAACTCTATTCAAGAATGTGCCCAGTGTATTTCAGCCCAGGAGCAAAGTGTATTCTGTCTGGAGAGTTGAAAGCACTTGGTAGTTAGGAATAGAGGATAAAGAAGAGATGATCTGGGAGCCAGGGAGTAGACTACAGATCCAAGGGGTCAGTTAGCCCTGTGGCCTTCTGACTGGTGACCTTGGACTTGGACTAGCTACTGGAAGATTCTGAGGATGACTGATTTATGAAGAAGCAACTTATACTGATGCAGTGAGGCCAACTGAGGAATGTTGTCATGGTCGGACCATGTTCATTTTAGGGCTCTTCCCTTCCAGTAGGTTCTCAGGGGTTCCTGATTGCAACTGAAAGTCATAGACTTCCCAATGCAGCCCTTTCCTGATAAGGAAAGACATTGCACATCCTAGACTTTTACTTCCTAGTTTTCTGACTCATCAAAACTTGCTAATGAACTCTCCCTGATAACAGGAGATGATTATTAATCCTTTTCCATGTGTTTGCCAAGGAAACCCTTTCAAAGAACTAGAGTGAGGCTGAGGAGATGGTTCAGTGTGTAAAGCACCTGCCATTCAAGAGTGATGACTGGAGTTCACATTCCCAGAACACACTTAAAAGCCAGGTGAGTTGGGCATCGTGGTGTGCGCACACCTTTAATCCCAGTACTCCTGAAGAGGCAGGCAGATCTCACAGAGATCAAGGGCAGCCTATTTTGCTTAGCAAGTTCCAGGACAGCTAGGGCTATAGGAAGATCTTATCTCAAAACAACAGCAATGACAACAAATCAGGTGTGTGTGGTGGTCAACTGTAATTCCAGCACCTGGGAGGCAGAAACACAGGATCCTTGGAGCAAGCTGACTATCTAGACTAGCTGAAATGGCAAGCTTGGGTTCAGAAGGAGACAGTGCCTCAGTATATAAGGTAGAGCGTCATCTCACAAGACACTCCACCCAACATCAACCTTGGGTCTCCACACGTGCACTCACACCCACAGGTGTACACACACGTACATGCACCAGGACACATACATGGACCCACACATATGTGAACCTTCACCAGTCATATACATGTGCAAAAATAAGTAGATAAATAAAACTGGCGTAGGCCAATTCCTAAGTGGTCTGCAGGCAGAAGTGGAGAGTTCTAGGGAGGATGGAAGAACTGGCACTTGTAAAATTTGGGTCCTCTAGGAACTGGCCTACTCCAATTTCATCTATTTGCTTATTGGTTTCATGTGTCAAAAGTCCATCAAGTCCCCTCAGAATAACTGATTCTTTACCAATCCCATGGAATTACATAATCTTGAGGACCCTTTGTAGGGGGCGCTATCTAAATATTTGATGAACACATGAGTTCCTGCTAGACACAAGTTTTGAAGGTATGAAGATGGTATGATCATCTAGACTTCTGTGTCCATCAGATTCTTTCCTGATATTGGACTTTATTTCAAGGAAGAAAAAGCAGAAGAAAAAAAAAGGAAGGATTCATAGAAAATAAAATGGAATATAAAATATATCTTCTAGAAAAAGCAAAGAGCTAAAGACAAAAAATAATAAAAGGAACATGAGCTTTTCAAACACTTGTTTCAACTGTCCACTTGCTTATGACCCACTTAACAGACACCCAAAGGCTCAGAAGTTAACCAGCCAGTAGAGGGTGCTTTAAATTTGAGTTCAGACTAGATCTTTCCTGGGGCTGGAGAGATGGCCTAGCAATTAAGAGAGCCGACCACTCTTGCAGAGGACCCAGGTTCGATCCCCAGCACCCACATGGTGGCCGAGAACCATCTGAAACTCCGATTCCAGGAGAACTCCAGTTCCAGGGGAATCCGAGACCCTCTTCTGACCTCCGCGGCATTGCACAACACAGGTGCGCAAACCTACATGCAGACAGTACATTCATACACATACAGAAATAAATAAAATAAAAACAAAGAAAACTTATCTTTCCTTTGGCTTGATTTCTTGTTCTGTAAGAAGAGTTTACTATTAGTGCCCAACTCACAGAAGTTCTTTTGGAAGACTAAAAAAAAAAGTAAAGAAGACTAACCCTACCCAAATGATGCATGTTTGAGCCATCTCTACTGTCTTTGTGATTACAGGGGAGCACGGATGACCTACACTCCAGAAAGTATCTAGAGAAGGACATAGTCTTCAAATAAGAGGACAGGGATGGGAGTTAGCAGGGGGGAAATTAGCTCCATCGAATGAGCTACAAGAGGGGAATAGCTGAGACTGTCCTGGGTACTTTGTGTTCTGTAATAAAAACACTGACCAAAACCAACTTGGGGAGGAAAAAGTTCATTTGGTTTACAGCTCACAGCCCATCATCAAGGGAAGCCAAGGCAGGAATTCAGGGCAGGAACCCGGAGCACAGACCCTGGAGAAACGCTGCTTTCTGGCTTGCTCCCCTGGCCTGTGCTCAGCCTGCTTTCATATACAACCACCTGCCCAGGCATGGCACCACTTACAGTGGGCTGTGCCCTCCCACATCACTCAACAGTCAAGAAAATGCCCCACAGACACAGCCACATGCCAGTCCAATGGAGGCAATTCCTCAGTTGAGGTTTTCTCCACCCAGGTGAGTGAAGTTGACAACTCAAGTTACCCAGCACAGAAACCTACTGACTCAAGTAAACCATAGATGCCAGGTTCATATGCTCTGAGAATATCCCTTGCTAAATGTCAAATCAGACTTCTCATAGCATGAAATCTACCCTCCCATGGGTGACATGTTTTCTATAACGCACTTGGAATTTTGATAATTTTTAACCAGTGAATTATGTCCAGCTAAGAATGAGCAGATAAAGCCTTAAATAGGTTGCTGGAGAGATGGCTCAGTGGTTCTTCTTGCAAAGCATCTGGGTTCAATTTCCAGCATCCACACAGTGGCTAACAACCATATATAACTCCAGTTCCAGGGGATCCAACGTCCTCTTCTGACCTCATCAGACATTGCACAACATGGGTACACTTACACATATGCAGGCAAAACACTCATACACATAAAATAAAATAATAAAGACAGAACATTAAATAGAATAAGGTCAGACAAAGCCTTGGGGTATGCCACACATAAGAGAAAGGAGAGAAATTGGTGTAAAAAGAAACAAAATGATCAGCTGGGCGTGGTGGCGCACGCCTTTAATCCTAGCACTTGGGAGGCAGGGGCAGGCATATCTTTGTGAGTTCAAAGCCAGCCTGGTGTACAGAGCGAATTCTAGGACAGCTGGGACTACAGGGAGACCCTGTCTCGAAAAGACAAAAAAAAAAAAAAAAAAAAAAAAAAAAGAAAGAAAGAAAGAAAGAAAATGATCTAACAAAATGTTTTGACTCTTCCATACAGTTCTAAAGAGTTAGGTGGGTCATAGCTAGAAGGATGTAATGGCTTCAACTTTCCATACCGCCCTTCTGTGATCTCATCTCTCACCCATCTTCCCTGCCTCTGGAAAATTCTCTCTACAGATCTACATTGGTTATGTTTTTGTTTCATTTAGGCCTCCATCCAAATGGTGAGAACTTTTAACATTTTTTCCTGTGTTCATCATAATATTCACATACTGTGCCTGGATCATGGCAGGCGTACTCAGCAGATACGTCTTGAGTTAAGGTATGAATGAATTTATTGAGTGGATAAATGCATGAATGAAGATATAGTGAGTGGGCAGAGCCAAGAATCCAATATTGGGGTAGAGTTGACTCTTTTAGAGAAAGCTTCATGGTAATCCTCTATTTGTGTATGAAGGAGAACATAAAATCAAAGACTTGGCCATGACTATAGTCCATTTATATTGTTATTTAGTTCTCAACATGTGAGTTTCTCTTCCAATTCAATATTGCATGGAGAGAGCCCTGGGTGGTGTTGAGGGAGTTGGATTCGATCCTGAGTCTCAGGTGGAAGATCCTGGACAAGACCAATGACTATCCTGAATCTGAATTCCCTCACTGGTAAACTAAAGATACCATCTTCCTCTGAGTTGGTAAAGGTTAAACACTCACTTGGAGAGGCTGGTGAGATGGCTCAGTGGTGAAGGACTTGAGTTTGGTGCCCAGCACCCATGTTAGGGAGCTGTAAGCTGACTTACTCTAGATCCAGAGAATCTGATGCCCTCTTCTGGCCTCCACAGGCATCCACATACATGTGTACACACACACACACACACACACACACACACACACACACATACGCACACACACACACATACACACAACTAAATAATAAAAACAAATCTTTTAAAACAAAAATCTTTAAAAGTGAAGTATGGTGTCACTGGAGATTGAGGCCAGTGTAAGAAAGCATAAAAGAAGGCCACGTTTTTGGAAATTTGGTATTTGATGAATTAGAAAGGGACAAAGCCTATGGTCAACATTGTTTCTACAGAAATGTTCTATAAAATGGTGGGACTTTGGCTATGAGTGAATCATGATATCAACCTTTTTATTCAAAGCAATTCTTTCTGCAATAAATGAGAACAGAAAATGTTGGGATATCATAAAGACTTTATTCTCATTTTGTACATGTTTATAATGTTATAAATTTTTCACTGTGGATCATGGTTAGAAGGTCTGAAAACTATTGATTAAAAGAAGCCGTTATGACTTTAATTTGGGTAACGAAGGCCTGAATCTGAATGCAGCACAATAATAGCTATTATCTCATTCTCTCTGTGGGATCAGTTCTGCTACCTTGATTTTCAGAGGTAAAGCGATAGCTCCCAAGTCAGATGCAAATAAGTGAAAGAGCTTAATGCCAACTCAGTGTTCCATCTTGATTTTGGATCTACTGCAGATCAAGCCAGCCTTCCCCTGGACTGTCTGTCTCCATCTCTGAGCATTCAGAGGTGGGGAGTTAAGTAAGGAAGGAGTCTATATCAACACCAAGAGTCCAGTCTTCAGTAGCTGAGAGAATACTTGTACTCAAATGTTCATTGCCAGAGTGAACTGAATCAAGTGAAGAAATTGGAAAAACATGGATTTAAAATGGTGGCGGAAGCATATCCATGTGTCTGATTTTCCATTCAAAAGAGACTTTTATACCTTTAGTAGAGTTCACAGGAACATAAAAACCCCTTTAGCCTTGTACCTCTTGGGATCAGAGCCAGTACCTGTCCCTCTCTGTGTAGAGGGGCCCTTTTGTGACCCAAAGAAAGTGGCAGGTGTTTAGGAATAGTACGTCCATCCTAATCACCAAAGCCTGCTGACACATTTGGATTGTAAGGTACTATTAAGCATTTCTGTTTTTATATCTCCCCATTCCCTCCAAATTGCAGTCCTCTGTGGGGAGGTCAAAGATTATGGTAGAAGGTCATGTCTTGTCCTGCAACCTCAGACTTGGAGAGCCTCTCAGATCAAATCTAATTAATTCATGTCTCATCAGGTTGAGAAGACTGAGTTGAACCCCTCACTTGCTTTTGTGATAGTTCTCCTCACATCTCACCCAAGTTTATCTTGCTACATTATGAAATGTAAGTCCCTGCTCTTAAATGTGGGATGGGAAGCCTTACAAATAAATGACAAACCTCACATTAAGCATCTCAACTGAAAGTATCACAGGCAAAGGGAATGAGAAGGTTCATATCCACAGGGGGTTACCAACATGGCACAAGCCCATTAAGGCTTGTTGTACAACACTGGAGTGAACAGACTTTAGGGTTAGATACCTCCACTCTCTCTCCAGTCCAGTAACCCTCAGAGGCAAAACATACAGCCAAACAGAGAGTAAAGCTACAGAATCTGGAGTCAGAAAAAAAGGTTCCTAATCAATAACATACATAAGTAGCTAAGCTGTTAACCTAGGGTATCCCGTAACATTGGGATATGATCAGTCTGCTGGTATATCCTCAAAAGATATTCATGCCCTGGCAAAATAAAGGGGCACTAAGGATCCCTATGATCAGTTATGCTCTCTTTGATCTCAAATGTTTCCCCAAACCTCATGTGTTGAGGACTTGGTCTTCAACCCATGTTTGTAGGGGTATCAGGAGGTGGTGGAAGCTTTGGGGGCCATTGGAGGTCTGTCTTTGAAGGAGACTGTAGATTGTGGAACCTTACTTTATTCCTCTGTCTCTTGGCTTTTGGCCATACCACAAGGTTGATGGGATGCAAACAAGCAATGGAGCCAATCCGATGTGGATTGTAATCACCAACACTGTAAGCCAAAACTCAACCTTTCCTCTCTGCGATGGTTAGGACTGCAAATTTGACAGGATATAAAATCACCTGGAAAATGGGCTTCTGGACATGCCTGAGGGGATATTATCTTTAGTACAGTAATGGATGTTCAGAGACCTATTTTTTTAAAAAAAATATTTTATTTATCATTTAATTCTATGTGTATAAGTGTATTGTCTGCATGTGTGTTGTGTAAGTGAACCCATGTTGTACAATGCCCACGGAGGTCAGAGGAAGGCATTGGATCCCCTGGGACTGGAGTAACAGATGGTTGTTAGCTGCCATGTGGGTGCTGGGACTAGAATCCTGGTCCTTTACAAGAGCAGTCAGTGATCTTAACTGCTGAGCCATCTATCGAGCCCCAGAGACCTATTATAATTGTAGGCAACACTGTTTCCTGGACAAGGGCATCCTGGACTGTTTAAAGTGGAAAGAGCAAGCTGAGCACTGGCATGTACCCATCCTCCTCGGCTTCTTGACTGTGGGTGCCTTGTGCAGGCTCCCTCAGGCTTCTGCAGTTGGAACTCCCTCTTCATGATGGACTGTAGCCTTGAACTGTGAGCCAGAATGAAACCCCTTAGGAATTTTTTTTAACTTGCCTTGGGAGTATTTGATTATAGATATGGGAAAAGAAACTAAGACACTCTGTAAGTTGATTAGTTCAGGTATTTTGTTACAGCAATGAACAGTGGACCAATGAAGACAGATTATCCTGAGCGAACTGGATAGACCCTAAATAGAGCCACAAGTGCCATGTAAAGGGAAAAACAGAGTTATATTTGACTCATAGAGAAGAGAGGAATATAATGTGACCACAGAGGCAGAGACTAGAGTGATGAGATCAAAGCTAAGGAATGCTAGAAGCCAACAGAAGCGAATACAGTTTGGGGCACAGAGGAATATGAAAAATACCTAGCATAATAAAATAGTATATAGCAAGCAATATATATGTCCATATATATCTCCACATATATGGACATTCCATGGTGAGACACACACACACACACACATACATGCTTTACCTGCTAAGCCATCTTGTCAACCCCACCAAGTAGTTTTTAGAGGGGTTATAAAACATAGGAGCCGTTCTATGGGAGTCATAACATAACAAAAACATAGTCATAGCACTGAAAGCAGCAACCCTGAAATTTACCCTACCCTCCTTAAAGTGGAAGTCTCTCCAAGGAGGGGAAAATATGCTTCTCTGGCTTCTTGAAATATCTTCCTGTATTTAATTTCACTGAAAACCACACTTCTGGCCCTACCAGGCCTGCAGGCTTCTCATTACCTCCAGCAATTTGCATGGCATCTTTTTTGAACTCTGGATTCCCGGACAGGGTTGAGTGTGGTGCAGCAAATTAGTGAATCATAAAAATTAGAGCTGGAGAAGGCCTCTGGGGTCACAGGGTTATCCTCTGCCAACTTGAGATGGTTCCCTGTGGTTTCTCCCTGAGTGCTTTGTTCAAACTGCTTTTAAATCAACAGTAAAGCCCACGGGGGCGGGGGGTACGAGGGGTAGAAAGAGCATCAACAATAAAAGTCCCCCCCACGGGCCCGTTGTGTTCCATTTTTCTAGCCAGTCCAACCCAGAAGAGGGAAGCGCCGAGGGCCACTGACTGAGAAGAGGGGCACTGAATCATGGGACACAAGGTCTGGAAGGGACATCAGAGGACATTGAGTCCAACATTAAATTTTACAAATAAGGAAAATGAGATTCAAGGGCTTTAATAAACAGAGTTATGAGGATTACATGGGACTTGTGACAAGGAAGGCAGGGCCGGGACCTGACAGCCAACAACCATTAGTTCCATTTCACCCCTTTCATTGAATCATCTTCTGTCTTAGAGTTTGTCACATGAGCATATTTAATTGTCATTCCCCACTGAATTTATTTTGATTTTTAATTCATTTTTAAAAGATTTATTATTACTACTATTTCATTTTATTTACTTTTGTTTTATCTGTATGAGGTCTCTGCCTGCATGCATGTATGTACACCATGTGTGTGCAATGCCCATGGGAGCCAGGAGAGGTCATCTGGTCCCCTGGAGCTGGAGTTACAAGCAGTTGTGAGCTGCCAGACATGGGTCCTAGGAATTAAACTCAGGTCCTCTGTAACTCACATATACTCTCTTAACCTCTGAGCCATTTCTCCAGCTTATTTATTTATTATTTATTTATTTATTTATTGGAGATAGGGTCTCATGTAGTCTAGCCTGGCTTCAAACTTACTATATAGCTGAGCATGGATTTCTGATCTTCTGGCCTCTACCTCTTTAGAGCTGAGATTCCAGGCATGGGGTATCACACTGGAGATCAAACCCAGAGCTCTATGCATGCTAGGCAAACACTCTCAAAGTGAGCTACATCCGTAGTCCCTTTTGTACTTATTTTTATATCTCCCACAGCGGTTAGACCAGGACTTGAACATGGAGATGAGTCAGTAAATGCCAGTCCTGTTGAGCTACCAAAAAGGTCTCTTTTCCCCATATAACTCTCGATGGCTCGTGTCCAGGTTGGCCCCTGTCTCCATCTTCCAGACACAGGGGCAGCACAAGAAGCAGGGTTAGAGGGTCAAAGTAGACAAACTTCTCTATGAGCCTCACCCAAAATGGATCCAGCTGCTTCAAGAGACTTGCCAGGCAGAACTGGACAGTGGCCCAAGACATGCAGGAAGGTCAAGGGTCATCTGAATTAGGTTCAGCATACTGACCTTGAAGGTCCCATCTACCTTCAAGCTTTAGACTCTATGATATAAAAGAACTTTATTTCCAAAGCCACATAAGGTTTCAACTAGTTGAATCCCTTAAAAGTCCAAGCCCTCTCAAGACAGATCCTCATAGTCTCTCACCCAAATAAATCAAACACATCAAAACATGGCTCCAATTGTGGGCATGGGGAAACAGTGTTCCCCAATGTCTTCTCCCAAATGCACCTCTTGATCTATCTCAGAGACTTCAAAAGTCAGCCTCTAATACACTTTTTAAAACCTCATTTAACATAGTCTAAAGTCGAATGAGTTCTATGAGCTAGTTTGGCAGAGAGATGAAATCGCATCAAATCCATATTCATTACAGACATCCCACATGTCATCTCTAAAGATGGATGGCAGTGCTCACGTGGGAGGAAGGGGAACTCAGCAGAAAAGCTCCGGGGTTTACAGAGACCTGTCTGCTGCCTTCCTGTCTCACCTCCTTTTAATTGATTCGTCCCCAAACGCTGGGCAGCCAGGAAGACTCATCCATTTCAACTGAAACCCTTTCATGCTTAATGCCTCTCTTCCCTTTCTTAACACTAGTAGTGCCGCAACAGGACTTTGAAGACATTTGAAAATATGTACATATTGTTTTGAATTTTAACTTTTAAAACTGGAGTGTCATTGTAAAAAAAAATAGAGAATACAGGTAAACAAAAGAAAAAAAAATACCTTTGAGAGGAATCCTATGACTATCTAGCACGTAAGTTTTGAAGCCGTTTCCCCCTCATGGTCCTTTAGAACAATAGAAAAGAGAGATTAGGGAATACTTTTAAAATTGAGAGTCTGTGATGATCCTGGATTAATCTCGCTCTTGAACTTTGAACATGGAAAAGCCTAGAAGGGGGGGATAAAAACAGAAATGATACCGCTGTTTCAAACAAAAACATCCTGCCCTCTTGGGAATGGAAAGGGAGAAAGGGCCGTGGAAGGGTAGCCTTTTGACCCAAGCCCTTCAGACTTCCACTCACCACAATCCCAGCGAGCATTTGTTCAGAGTGCATAGTGTGCCTGGCATCCCTCATCTCACTGAGCTGGCATCTTCTGAAGTTTCTTAGGAGCTGTTGGTCTACGTTTAACCAGGCAAATCTTAGAAGGTCCTGACTGGTTTTGTTTGTTTGTTTGTTTTGTCTTTTTGAGACAGGGTCTCCCTTTATTCCCAGCTGGCCTGGAGCTCACTCTGTAGACCAGGCTGGCCTTGAATTCACAGAGATCCGCCTGCCTCTGCCTCCCAAGTGCTAGGATTAAAGGTGTGCGCCACCACGCCTGGCCGTTCTGACTGTTTAACACTTGCCATTTTCTGTGCTGTAAAGGCTTGTACCAATTTCAGGCTGTGATAACAAGTTGGGAGGAGTTACTCTGGCCTGTTTCCCATGTTCAGGGATATTAGGTAGAATTAACCTCCAGAGTCTGCATAACAGTGATCCGTAGATAAGGATTAGAAAGTATGGAGTTTGTATATTTACTACCTGTGTTTTTCATATAATTTATTCAACAGAACATTGATATACCTTGACTCTTATTAATGGCCATATCTCCCAACTGGCCTCCAGAAGCACATCCTCCTGGCCTACTTACTCTTCTTCCCCTTTCTTCACAAGCAATCTGCTTTCTGAGCTTCGTTTCACTGGGATTTGGTCTTAGTTTTCCTATCATTTGTTTTCAGTGTGTTTTGCTTATCTTCTTCTCTTCTGATCCTGACTTTCCACAACAGGAGAAGTTGTGGGGGGGGGGAAGAAGCCAGGGTCCAGAATCAAGGACTCTTCCACTGAGTAAAGACGTAAGGAGAAGGGGAGAAGGAAACATGCAGGGCAATCAAAAACTGTCCACTAGGTTTGGTGGCACGTGCCTTTAACCCCAGCACTTGGGAGTCAGAGGCAAGTGGATGTCTGTGAGATCAAGGCCAGCCTGTTCTACATAGTGAGTTCCAGCCCAGCTGGAGCTATAGGAAGACCCTGACTAAAAAAAAAAAAAAAAAAAAAAAAAAAAAAAAAAACCTCAAAAACGTAACCAACTGAAAAAACTATGTATCCAACATGGAAGCCGCAAGCCATATGTGGGTACTAAGCCCGTGATATTTAGGCAGTTTGAGTTGAGATGTGTCAGGACCACAGAATATGAAGATATAGATAGATAGATAGATAGATAGATAGATAGATAGATAGATGATAGATAGATGATAGATGATAGAGATAGATGGACGATAGAGATAGATGATAGAGATAGATAGATAGATAGATAGATAGATAGATAGATAGATAGATGATAGATGGATATTTTGAAAACAGTTCAAACCTATGTCAATTGTCTCATGAATATAGATTGAGGTTATATGTTGTATATTTTGAGTTAAAATCATTACTATAAAATTAACATTAGGGAAGGAACACAGATAGCTAAGTAAGAGAGCTTGCTCTTCCAGCATGAGGACTTGAGCTCAAATCCCTAATACTCATGTAAAAAACCTGCACAAGCCTGTAACCCCAGCCCTGGAGACAGGAGAGTCAGGAGGATAAGCAAGCCCAGCCCAAACAATGAGCTTCATGTTCAGTGAGAGACCCTGTCTCAAGGTCTCTTGATAATAAGGCGCAGCAATAGAAGACATCCAGCTTCCTGCTCCAGCCTCTGCATACTGCTGCTCATGGGTGAGTGTATCCTCACTCTCACATGCATGTGCCATACACCAAATACACATACACATATACATACACATACACACATACACAAACACACATACATACACACATATACCCCAAGCATGTTAACTTTAGCTATTCTCTTTTACTTTTTTTTTTTTTTTTTTTTTTTCTTTTCGAGACAGGGTCTCCCTGTAGCCCCAGCTGACCTGGAACTCACTCTGTAGACCAGGATGGCCTTGAACTCACAAAGATCCGCCTGTCTCTGCCTCCCAAGTGCTAGGATTAAAGGCGTGCGCCACCACGCCCGGCTCTGTTTTACTTTTTAAAGCACATATGCTAGAAAATTGTAAGTTCCATATGCAGCTGGCATTTTCTTCTCTAGGATGTTGCTGCTTGGGAAGAGCTATCATGGATCTGAGACAGCCTTGTCTGAAGATGGTATTTTCAATTGTTACTCCCAGGCTTCCCACAGTAGAGGCAAAATCTCTGGAATTTGTTGGTTTCGTGGGAAGCTCAATCCTCTTACTAGTTCCTTCAGGAACTCAAGCTGACCTTGATTAAGTTAGTGCTGATGGCCAGGCACTGTGTGAACAGGAGTCAGCACGTATGAACACAGCACCACAGTGCCCAGCCGCCCTCCTCATGCCATCTGACATCTTTGTTCTCTGACTTTTCCCCAAGTAGCAGCAGCAAGTGGAATCTGAGGAGGACCCCTGGAATCAGCTCGGTCAAGTTAAATCCTAGAGAAGCACTGGTGAGAACTGGGGCTATAGCAGAGTGGGGTTCAGGCTAAGAAAAAAACAAAGGGCCCCACAAATACAGGGCTAACTGACTGCTGACATAGGTATAAAGGAGTTTCAAGGGAAAAAGGAAATTCTTTTCAAACGTTGCTGCTGCAATCATTATATATTCCTATACAAACTGAAATTTTATCCAAACTTTGAACCACATAAAACTTAACACGACATGACTCATAGACCTAAATGTCTTGCAGGAGATGTGGAAGAAAGTATCTGAAAGGTTAGATTAGGCAAAGATGTCTCAGTCCTGATGTCAAAAACATGTCTACACATGAAAGAGAATATAAATTAGACTTGGTCAAAATTAGAAACGTTAGCTCTTGAACAGATATTACTAAGACAATGTAGGAGGACCGTCAGGACGTACCAGTAGGTAAAGGCGCCTGCTGCCGAGCCTCACTACCTGAATTCAACCCTCAGAACCCACATGGTGGAAAGAGAGAGCTGACTCCTGAAACTTGTCCTATGACCTCCACATTGGTATTGTGGTACAATTGCATGCACATAACACACACACACACACACACACACACACACACACACACACATGAAATGAAAGAAAGGAAGGAAGGAAGGAAGGAAGGAAGGAGGGAGGGAGGGAGGGAGGGAGGGAGGGAAGGAAGGAAGGAAGGAAGGAAGGAAGGAAGGAAGGAAGGAAGGAAGGAAGGAAAGAAAGAGAGAGATGAGAAAGCGGGAAAAGAAGGAAAGGAAAGAAGGAAAGAAAGAAAGAGAAAAAAGAAAGAAGAAAGAAGAAGAAAGAGAAAAAAGCAAAAAGACGAAAGAAAAGGAAAAGAAAGAAAGAAGAAAGAAGAAAGAAAAAAAGAAGAAGAGAAAGAAAGAGACAAGCTATAAGCTGGTGATAATAGTATTTGGATTAAATATATTTCTCTCTGCCTCTCTCTCTCTCTCTCTCTCTCTCTCTCTCTCTCTCTCTCTCTCTCTTTCAGTGTTGGGGACTGAATCCAGTGCTTCCCACATGTCAGCTCTACCACTGAGCTACAGCCCCAGCCCTTAAACCAAATACCTTATTAAAGGTTTATATCTAGAAAGTTAAGAAACTTCCAAAGCATGATAGTGACAAATCAAACAATCCAATATTTAAAAAAAATGGAAAATATATAAGTTATAATGTATAACATGATACATGAAACACACACACACACACAAAAATATGCTCATCATTGTTTGGAAAATGCAAATTAAAACTACAGTGAAATACCACTAGCCTGTAGAGACCCATTAGAATGTCCAAAACTGAACGTAAGCATTGGTGAGTGGAGCAACAGGGAACTCTCACACCCTGTTGGGTGGGAAGATAAAGAAGCACAGAAAACTGTGCTTTGGAGAATTGTTTAGCATCTTCTTAAAAAGCTAAGCCCACACCTGAAATACAGCCCAATCCAATCACAGGCATTTACCCAAAGAGATGAAAATAATAGATGTGCCACAATCTTAAGAACATGTGGAATCTAAAACTGTTGAGCTAGTGAAAGTTCAGGGTAGAATGATGGCCACCAGAGGCTGGGGAGAGGGGGGGGGGGGGCATTGATCAGTGACCAGTAGATTGTCAGACGAGGGAAACATTGATCAGGGAACAATGTCAGACAAGGGAAAGCCATTCTAGCGTTCTATTGCACAGCAGAGTGACTATAACAATACACCTGACATTTTTTAAAAACTATAAGGATGGATCTCAAATATTTTCACTATGAAGAAGTAATGTTTGAAGGGTCAACCAAAGCTAAGAATTTAAGAAAATGCCTTTTAAAAAACTTGCTGCTGGGCTGGAGAAATGGCTCAGTGGTTAAGAGCATTGACTGCTCTTGCAGAGGACCCTGGTTTGAATCCCAGCACCCACATGGTGGCTAACAACTGTTTGTAACTCCAGTTCCGGGGGATCCGACACCCTCTTCTGACTTCTGTGGGCATGTACCACATGGGTGCACTTACTCATATGCAGGCAATACACTAATATAAACATAAAATAAAAATAGTAAATACAACATTAAAAAACTTAACTTGCTGCTTTATCTAGGCAATTGCAAAGCCAACTGGAATTCTGTAGAGGGAAATAAAGAAAACATCTTTGTGCTTTTTCCAAAATAAGACCTTTCAGGGCTGAAGAGATAGCTCAACAGTTAAGAGCACTGGCTGCCCTTGCAGAGGACCCTGGTTCGATTCCCAGCACCTACATAGCAGCTAACAACCATTGGTAGCTCCAGTTCCAGAGCATCCGACATCATCTTCTGACCTCCATGGGCATTGCATAACATGGGTGCACTTGCATACATGCAAGCAATCCATACATATAAAATATAAATAAATAAATAAATAAATAAATAAATAAATAAAATTTGGAAAAAGGAGAAAAAAACTTGCCGCTTTGTAAACTAATTAAAAAATAAAATTTAAGGGGCTGGAGAGATGGCTCAGTGGTTAAGAGCACTGACTGCTCTTGCAGAGGACCCGGGTTCGATTCCCAAACCCACATGGTGGCTAGAAATGGTCTTTAACTCCAGCTCCAGGGGAATCCGACGCCCTCTTCTGGCATCCTCGGCATTGCATGACATGGGTGCACCAACCTACATGCAGACAGTACACTCATACACATAAAATAATAATAAAAAATAAAATAAAATAAAATTTAAGAGAAATAATGTCTGAAGGGATACTCTGATTTGAACATTACATCATATACATACATGTGTTAAAACATCTTCCCATAAATAGATATAATTTTATGCGCCACTTTAATTAATTAAATAACGAGAATGCAAGCACACTGCGGTATGTCCACTACATCTTTACTTGTAACAGCCCCAAATTGAAAACAGCCTAAAGGGTCATCAATAGGTGAATTGATAAACTAGTGTTATTGCATATACAATGGACTGTTATTCAACAATTTTTTTTAAAGAATGAAGTTGGGGTGGAGTGCATAGCTCTGTTGGTAGAATGCTTGCCTAGTGTTCGGGAAGTCTTGAGTTTGATTCCCAGCACCAGATAATCCCGCTATGGTAGTGCCTAACTGTAATCCTAAATATAGTGGCAAGGAGACCAGAAGCTCAAGGTCATCCTTGGCTAAGAAGTAAGTTTGGGAACAGCCTGGGCTATGTGAAAACCTGTCTCAAGCAAACAAGAAGAATGAACTATTCACATGCAATACCATCGTTGACTCTTTGGATAATTACACTGAGCTGATGGAAACCAGGCACCTCCCCCCAAGTACATAATGTTTGATTCAATTATATAAAATGCAAGCTAATCTATAGTGACAGAAAACATATCCATGATTGGTTAAGGGTGGGGGAAGACAGAGGGAGGGCCATGAGCAAGGCATTATCACAAGGAAACATTTGGGGGTGATGGATACATTCACTGGCTTGACTGTGGTAATGGTTTCATGGATGTATACACATGTCAAAACTTATCAAATGGTACACATTAAAATGTGTAGCTTATTTCTAGTTGTACCTTGAGAAAAAAAAAAGTATAAGACATGGCCTTGTTTGGCTGGAGTTTGAAATAAAGTGTGTAAAATCAGGAGTTACCACAGCTTTCCCTCTAGATGAAAGGGGCCAGGTACTCTGGTAACTTATCCTGAAGTGAGCTTGCCTTGCACTGTTTATTTAGGTGGAAGTTGAATGTTTGGGGGGATTATGGGAGGGAGGCTATGCCCTCATATACCTGTCTACCAGGCTCTGCTCACTGCAGTGAGGCCACTGCCGAGAATCCATTTAGCATCTGATGCCCTATGACTAACAACATTCCTTTCTCCTTCTAGCTCCTTCCTGGGCCTCATTCCCACACGTATGCCTTCCTGCCGCTGCCCAAAGGCCTGAAGAAGAGTTCTGTTCTTAGCTGTTTTCCCTGAGGAATCCATATCTGGAAAATCCTTGTGCTATTCCTTCCAGCAGGACCTGCATTTTTATAGGCCTCTTAAAGGAAGAGATCTTTCAGGCTGTTGGGGCTGGTGAACACTTCATACACCAGGAGCGGACACTCTTCTACAAAAGCAGAGCAGAAGATCCTTCCTCCAGCCAGTGGGGAGTGCCTTGTTGAGTGAGGAAAGCTGAGCTATCTGCTCACTTCCTTTCAAACTCAACACTTGGAGAACAGGTTGTGAGAGTCTTCGCTGCTATTGAAAAGCCAGTTCTAACCACGGGAAAAGATTTGTTTGTTCCAACAGGACAAAATGTCACCAACTTAACGGCTGAGAAAGAAAAGATACAGCTTTGCATTGAGTAGGATGTACCAAAAAGTGGCAACTGAAAGGTTGACCCGTCTGAACATTGAAAGGAAGAAAAGCCTCAGATTGCCATAAACATCGAACCCTTCTGTGGATCCTAACATGTAACAACTATTTATAATAGAGTCCTCATATGAAAAACATTTACCTTCTAGGTGCACAAAAAGGTTTTGATATGAGAGATTTCTTGCCACCCCCCCATTTAGAACAAGGAGAAATATGAATATGATGAGGTCATTCTCCAACTAAAATTGGGGACAACTGATCTATAGAGAGTAACTCTTATAAAACCTGGTAAAATGCCTTCTTTAATGACTAATAGACAAGGAACTGTTGAAAAGGATTATTTCTCTGTTCAGAACCAATATTAATAATAAAGTCCTTGGCTATGCACTTAGGCAAAGTATATTAATGCAGGAGCTCTGAACATTAGAATGGATTGTTCTACCAGGGGATGTTGGCCAGGGGATCCAAGGCCCCCCAAAAGGTAAGGGCTCCTTGCCTCTACAGTTGGGATACCACAGGAGGAGAGAGCAATTAAGACACATGCTGCTTAAGACCGTATGTTCAACATGGGAGGATGTATTGGACCGCCTGTGCAAAGTGTACAGATGGCCTCTGTGAATGCCAGAGAGTGTGCTCAAAGCCACTAAAACCAATGAAGCAAAGACGGGTTCCTTGAGTCAAGCAATGACTTCCACCGTCAGCACCAGCTATCTCACGTTGCCTGGAATAATGTGCAGCGAGTGCAGCCATTTGCTGTATATCCCAAATCTTTTATGGCTATTGAGCCTCTCCTGGAGGAATAACCCATGGCTGATGCCACCAAGCTCTACATCCTTCTACGAGTTAGGAGATGTTATACGCCACAGTGAGACCCTGTCATGTTTAACAGGGGGGAACAATGGTGAAAAAATGTACTCATGAGATTACCATATCACCAAACATATGTGTCTATGCCAAAAACCTACCGATAACTATTAGTTGCGCTTAAATACCTAATATCTAATTGCTTGTGCTTCACCAGAGGATCGAAAGGTGCTCCTGGGACAACTGTCAGCCCATGAAAGGAACAGCCCAGAATGACCAGAGTCAAGTCAACAGCTCCAGAGAGAGGAGACTGTTTTACTTCTCATCCACCCGGCCCCTTTCTAAGCCTAGGGAACAATCTGCGGAAGGGGGGGGGCATGGTAGAATGTACAGTCTGCGATGGGGGGTGGAATGGTGAAACTACAGCAATGTAGTCGGACACTCATTTGATCAACTTGATTGAACAAACAACCCTGTCCCCCCCACTGGATGTGGGGGTGTGGGGGTTTGGGCACAACAGCCTGCAGATTGGTTTGCACGAGGATGCCTGTACTCATGGATTATCCTTATAGCTAAAACAATGAAAAAAAAAAAAAAAACAGAGAAAGATGCAAGACAGAGTCGCAGAATACATGATTGGGATGGGTGGGGGTGGGGGGGTAAGGGAAAGGGAAACTATGCCTGATCTGAATTGTAAAATGATGTACGAAATGCACAAAGATCAATAAAAAATTAAATAAAAAAAAAGAAGAAAAGCCCAGTTCTGCTGGCTACCACCGAAGTTCTAGCAGAAATGATGAATTCCACGCTGAGAAATGGGAAGCAAGTCTGGTTCCCATGGAGATGGGTCCCACCAAGATTGATGCCCCCCAAAGGGTGACTCAGATCTCCATGCACCAGAGTCCCTTTTCCCCTCCAGGTAGCAATGACTAAACCCAAAACCCAGTTGATTCTAGTTGGGGCCAACAGATGAATGGGTTCTTGACTCATGTTTCCCCTGCTGACTCTGAAGGTTAGACCTGCGAGTAGTCTTTATTTTTTTTTCTTGTTTGTACTCTTTTTTTTTTTTTTTTTTTTTTTTTGGTCTTTTTGAGACAGGGTCTCCCTTTAGTCCCAGCTCGCTATGTAGACCAGACTGGCCTTGAATTCACAAAGATCCGCCTGCCTCCACCTCCCAAGTGCTGGGATTATAGGTGTGAGCCACCACCCCCAGCTAACAAGTGGCCTTTCTTAAACCCAACTGGCCCAGGGTTAGCTTGGCCCCAGGTCAGAATGCAGTCAGAGAAACAAAACAACAGTGCCACTTCTAGGTCGGTTTTCATTGTTCTTTAGAAAGTTAGAAGAGCAGGAAATCTCAGCTGGAAGAACAGTAGGTGCATTCTAGCCAGTGACTGCACTGACACATAAATCTCTGTCCCATCATCCCCGAGAAGCTGCTGTCTAGTCCTTGCCTGAATGCCTCCAGTCAGAGCTGTGTTTGAAAACAAGCTCTAATTGTTAAAAAGTTCTTCCTTATATGTGCAGCTGTGAAAAAGCATGAGGAAGTCCTTTTTGTCCTGGTGTGGAAAAATCTCCAAGATACACTATCAAGTTAAAAACTAAAAGTGAACAATGTGTATAATGTACTCACTTCAGGGCTCTTAAAAAGAGAGAAAAGAGTTGATAGTCACGTTTGTATATGTATGTATTATGAAACTCCAAAAGTACATACATGAGACTTTAGGAGAGGAAAAACTCAAGCAGAGTAATGAAAGCTAACATGTATGTGGAATTTGTCTCCCACCAGGAGCTGTTCTGAGTCCTTAACAAGTGGGAGACTCTTTATGTCACGACCCCTTGACAAGAGAAGTTCCATGATTGTCTCTGTTTTCCTAGTTACAAAGCTGAGGCTCACAGAGGTTAAGCAACTTGGGGAAGGTTATGCCACTAGCTGGCAGCAGGGCTGGGGACTATACCCAGTCAGCCTGGCTTCAGTATAGAGTCATGCTAAAGGGTCCCCTCCAGAGTATGGAGATCAGAGGAAGGCTGGTCCTTGTATCCATTTTTAAAATATTTTATTTGTTATTTTTATGTGTATGAGTACATCCTCTGCATGTATGTAAGTACACCTATGTCATGCAATGCCCATGGAGGCCGGAGGTGTCCTGGAACTGGAGTTACAGAAGGTTGCTAGCCACCATGTGAGCACTGGGAACTGAACCCAGGTCCTCTGCAAAAGCAGCCAATGCTCTTAACCACTGAGCCATCTCTTCTACCCATTTTTTCTTTAAGGTCAACCAAACCCCGTTTTCCCAAACCTTTGTTTCTTGCTTTGTTTTTGTCCCGTATGGTTCTCTGGGAGGCTACAAGGTCTTGCTAAATAAACCATTTTCAGTTCTTCCTGTAGCTGCCTAGATACTCCTTCCTCCTTATGGTTAGTTTTCTCGAGAAACACTCCCCCATATCAACCACCTTCTTAAGGATGGGGCTCAAGACAGAACCCAGCTCTTTGACATTAGTCTGACTAATGCATGATTCCCTCGCTTCTTCTGAGAACTGGATTTCCACTTGCTTTTTCAGAAATCTCGTGTCTCGGTTGCAATTAACTGAAATGTCCAACACCTGTTCTCATGTGCCTCTGTTTATTCAACCTACCCAGTTACTGACTGGTACAGCTGGTTTCTAAGCCCAAGTCTGAGACTTTAAATCTCCCTCTTCCATTAAACTCTATCTCATTAATCTCTTTGTTCCATCCTATTGTTCTAGCCTGGCTCAGTTGGATCCTGGTTCAGTTTCCCAAATAGACAAAATGCCTCCTGACCTTGTATAAGCCTTTTGGACAGCTAAGAACACTCAGTTCCTGAGAGGGAAACTGTACTTAGGAGTTGCTGATGCCAAGGAAAGAAAGAGCCACGCACTTCTGACCTCCACTCAATGCCATGTAGGAACCCTGGGTGTCCACGGTGCTGGCAGCGTAGTGTCTGCTGGAGGAGCTCTATCCACAGGCATTACGGAGGCCCCAGGCTCAGTTCTACCTCCCTAGTGTCCCCACAAGAGCACTTTCCATAGGAACTAAAAGCAAACACACAGTTGCATAGAGGAGTGTTATAGTTGGGAAGGGAAGGCCAGGCTGCCATGTGCAGGGCATATGTTCAAAGTTGGCTGGTGATTATAGCAGCTTAAAGCATCATGTTCTAGATTAGCTGCTTGAGATTTTCTGAAGCTTGTGCCGAAATCAGAGATGCCGTGGGGATGACATCTTCCTTATCTGTGAAGTGATGGGATGTGGAGTTACTCAACAAGCAACTCCTGCGCCCCCCTAGAGACCACAGAGCAAGGAGCCCATCCAGGAATTCCACTGCCGGCCGCTGGCCAGATGTGCAGGTTGAAGTGTATCTCAAGGCTCCACATGCCTTCTCTCTAAGAGACGAGATCAGGCAGCTATTTCACAGATGATTTTAAAACAGGGGAGGGCTGTCTACCTAATCATTATGATGGTAGCTTGTCTGATTTGGTGGGGTGGAGGGGGAGGGAATTGAAAACAGAGCAATCAAGATTCCAGAGGAAACGTGGTAAGGGAGACAGGACATCACAGCTGGACTAGTTTAAGTTTCCCAGGACCGTTGTCCCCAGGAAAAATCAGGCTATCACAAGTAGCAACAAGTGTCTTGGTTAGAAAACTGGAAATGCCTGGGAGATGAGGTGATGTGAGGCTGAGGAGCAAGGAGCCAATCGGGCATTTAGAAAGCCAGCCTTCTGCAAGGGTCATGGCAGGACACACCTCAATATCTAATTAAGTCTCAGATACTATCAGGAACTTGGGCTTGCCTGGGTGAGGTAGAATTGAGAATAGAAGCTGCCTAACCTAGACACCAACATGCGCTCTCCCAATCTGACCTTGAATTGCTTGGGGGGGCTTTGGAATATTATATAACCAAGATCCCTGATTGTGAGATGACTGTCAGAAAAGTAAGAGGAAAAAAAGTAGAACTGCTTAGTAATCTCCACCCTACCATTCCAAAAGATGTCTTGTGGATAGCAATGATAACAGCAGGGAATTCTAATACATGAAGTACTTACAGAATGACAGAGAATAAAATAGTTCTCCATTATTACCACTATTATGATGACATCCCTAAAACTGCCCATCGGGATGTGTTTTCAGTAATCCTGAAACAGGCTCTTTCTCAACCTCAAGGGAAATTAAAACCTTAGGAAAATAAAAGACTTCTAAAGCCTACCCTTCTGACCCCAAACCAGGAGTGGGCTGGTGAGGGAACACATCTCAAGCACATTCAGCTGTGAACTGGGTGCAGCTGGCACCCCTTAACGGATAAAACTGGTTCCAAGAATGAGTCATTATGATTATACCCTAGGGACATCATTCATAAATATCATCTGTCCCCAGAGACTTCCAAAACACAAGAGTCATGATAAAACACACACACACACACACACGTAAGCAAGGCTTCTGACAATCAGGCCATTGTCCACAGCAGAAAAACTAGACACACCCTTTATCTAAGATAAAAAGAAAATGCAAAAGCAATCAAATGAAATCTATCTTGCCTAACCTGAAAAACGACCGTTGGATTAGAATGCCGTCTGCCTTCTATTTTCAGCCAGCCACCTTTGCCTAGAAACATTTCAGGGAGCAGAAAGCTTTTACTCAGCTAGCCCTGCTTTCAGTGTTGAATTGTCCCTTGCCACCTGTCCCCACATCTCTTTTTGTGGCTCTTTCCACTCAGTGTCATCTTCATTCAAAGGGAACAACACCCAGTTACTTAAACTTTCTTCTTTCATAGAAGATGCGTTCTCAGAATATAGCTCTCTTTTTTCACTCAGTAATAAAATGTTTAAAATAGATGCTAATTTAAGCTCTTAGAGAGGAGTCAGGGTGGAGCGGCTGGTATAATGACCCCAGTCCTCATGTCAAACCCAGAGGTTCAGCACCTCAAAGGCTGCCCTGCCACCTGGCCCTGCATTTCTACACAGAACAGATTTTCTGTATAGGACCAAACATACACAGTGGCAACTTGGCATCACTGTGGTATCTTATCCCCAACAAAACTCCAAAAATGCCATGCCAGGGATGGGGAGATGGGTCAGTTAGTAAAGTGTTTGCTGTGCAAGTATGATGCCCCAGTTCGGAACCCCAGGCCTTACTGCCCAACCAGTTTAGCCAATGGATGAACTACAAGTTCAGTGAGAAACTCTGACTAAAGACTAAAATGGAGAATGACTGAGGAAGACATCCCAACATCAGCCTGTGGCTTCTACATCAACACACACACACACACGCACACACACACACACACACACACACACACACACACCTTCACTCACATCCTGCAAGAATGCCGATCCACTAGACCTGCCCTTTAGAAGGCTTTAGACGGGCTGGAGAGATGGCCTAGCAGTTAAGAGTGCCGACCTCTCTTGCAGAGGACCCAGGTTCGATCCCCAGCACCCACATGGTGGCCGAGAACCATCTGAAACTCCAATTCCAGGAGAACTCCAGTTCCAGGGGAATCTGACACCTCTTCTGACCTCCGCGGCATTGCATGACATGGGTGCACAAACCTGCATGCAGACAGTACATTCATACACATACAGAAATAAATAAAATTTTTAAAAAATTAAAAAAGAAGGCTTTAGACAACTTCCCATTAGATGACCTGGATGTTGTCATCTCAAGAGGAAAGTATTCTAACATTGATTCTGCACATTCCAAACACTAATTCTTAACATGAAATGGGGATGGAAAGATGGCTCAGTGTTAAGAGCACTGGCTGCTCTTGCAGAGGACCCAGGTTCCATTCCTATCATCCACATAGTGCCTAACAATCATTCATAACTCCAGTTCCAGGGGATTCGACAACTTCTTCTGACCTAGGGCATTGCATGACATGAGTGCACTTCCATACACACAGGCAATACATTCATACACATAAAAAATAAAAGTCAAAAATTAAATATTTTAAAAATACCATTGTGTGAGAGAGACAGACAGAGATGACAGAGAAACACAAAAACAGAGACAGAGAGAGAGGTAGAAGGAGACAGGCACGGAGGAAGAGAAATTCCCATAGACTACCTTGTCTACACATCTTCTTTCCATTTTTCTCAATAGCTACATTTATCTAGGTTTTGTATGTATCCTGAGCCAAGTTCAGTAACAGACTTTAATAGGAAGTTGGCCAGTTAAAATTTCAACTTCATGGCCTGAGGTAAAATGTCCCTATATTTTTGAACTCTGGTGTCTATAGTGCTGTCTCCTTTGTCATGCTTTGTTCATGCTTAACTGCCCACAGGCTTATCTTTGCAAAGAATCAGCTTTGGGTTTCGCTCCTTCATTGACTCTTTGTTTCTGGTCCATCAATCTCTGCTTAAGCCATTATTTCCCCTCTTTCTTTACCTTTAATCTAGTGTTCCCCTAGTAGTCATCTAAATTGGACACTTAGTTCATAAAGGTCATTTTCTTTCCTTCTCTGATTGTAACGTCCACTTTCAGTCCTCCCATTTCATGGCCAGTTGGCCTCCTGGATCAGCTCTGCTTGGAAGACATGAGACAAGAATGCATCATGGCAGCGGGGTGAGACCACGTGTGTCTTCCACGGGGCTCCTCGGGATACATGGGCTGCTCTCTGGGATTTAAAAGGTGGACTTTGAGGCTCAGAGAGAGAACTAGTTGAATCAAGATCAATAGCAAGCCAGGCATGGTTAAAGTCCATGACTTTAATCTCAGCACTTGGGAGACAGAAGCAGGCAGATCTCTATGAGTTCCAGGCCAGTCAGAGATACACAGTGAGACCCTGTTTCAAAAATAAAAATCCACAGCAAGTCAGGGGCAGAACTGCTGGGCTGGGCCTTCTGTCTCTTCCAAGTTTTAACTGGAAAACTGAGTGGCAAGCAGTTAAGCTTTAATTCTCTTTTCCTACTCTCTATGGACCCTCACTCTCAACATTCGTTTCTTCGTCTGTCTTCTGGAAATGTGATTGCCCTTTTGACCACCAGATCACAAGCTGTAGAAGAAAACAGCTGCCCATATTTAAGTGTTTTGTTTGTTTAGCTGGTGTGTGTGTGTGTGTGTGTGTGTGTGTGTGTGATATGTATGTATTTAGATGTGTGGGTATTCATGTACAGCATGTGTGTTTTTATGTATATGTATGTGCATGTGTAGTCTTTTTAATGATCATTAAAGACTGGCCCTACTTACAATGGAGTCTGTAGAGTCTGACTGAGATTTAAATATCTCAGTTTAGCTGGATCATTGTCAGCATTTATTACCCCAAATGAACCCCAAAGTGTGTTTCCCCCTGAGAAGGAAATTTGAACACTTTTTGTCCCATCAGTAAACATAGCCAATTTCTACAGAAATCAACATAAGAGAACAATTATGTTCAGAACTTCAATACCCTATTTTTTTGGATGAGCCAGAGAAAATAGCCATACATTTGGAGCTGGGAGAACACTAACTAAAATTTCCATAAATGGGCATTTTCCACACTATATGTCTTTATTTAATTTCTTTGCTTTTTATAAATCTCTTCAGATTATCTCTTTCTTCTTGAGTTTTAGTTTAGTCCCTATGTAAGATGCAGGGCATGGTGACACATGCCTTTAAAGGCAGGTGGAGCTCTATGAGATTGAGGCTGGAGATCGAGGCTGACCTGGTCTACATACTGAGTTCCAGGCCAGACTGGGCTACAGAGAGCCCCTGTTTAAAAATAAATAAATAAATAAATAAATAAATAAATAAATAAATAAATAAATAAAATAAATAAATTTAAAACCAAGAATTTATCTTTTTGATCTAGATTGCTTACTTTGTGGCATGAAGTTATTCATAATGTCCCCTAATCTTTCTTCTTTCTCTAGAACCATTGCTAGTTTTGATGGTTCGTGCCCCCCCCCAACACCCCTTGTTCAACAGCCAAGCTTCTGTTCTATCAGATGTGTTGTATATTTTCCAAGAAGCAACTTCTGGTTTCATTAGATTTCACTATTGCTTTTCTTTTCCTTTCATTCATTTCTTCTCTTATCTGTATTATTTTATTCTCTATGCTTGAGTTGAATTTAATTTACTAGTATTTTTTCCAGTTTCTTAAGATGTCAGTTAAGATTTTATTAATTTGAGATTCTTCTTTTCATAGATGCCATAAATCTCGCTCTGGAAACTTGTAAGAAATGGTGTAAGGGCCTCTAAAAGTCAACTTCTCAAGAGAAAGAACACTAGCTAAGAACATCAAAGTCAATTTTTTTTCAGAAATCTATAAATGGCTTGCAGTGATATAAAAGGATCATTTATGAATTTTCATGTCAACTTTTCTGTTTCTGCAAGCAAGACAGACCTGTGATAGGAATCACACTGAATCTACAGATAACTGTGGATAGTGCTATCATCTTCACAATTCCAAATTTTCTGATTCATGAACATTGGATGACTTTCTGTTGTTCTAAGTCTTTGAACTCCCGAAAGAGTGTTCTATAGTTTTTAGTGTATGAGTCTTACACTCACCTTGTTAAATTTATTCTGAAGTATTTCCTGCTTTTTAATTCTATATAAATAGAAATGCCATTTGGTTTAATTTTTTTCATTCATTTATTTATGTCAGGGGAGAGTATGTGGAAGTCAGAAGACAACTTGCAGGAGTCAGTTCTCTCCTTTTCCATGTGGGTTCTGGGGAATTAAACTCAGATCATCTGGCTTGATGGCAAGGACCACTTACCCACTGGGCCATTTCATCACCTCCCACTTTAATTTAATTTGGGATTCCTTGTGACTAGTGTATAGAAATAAAATGAATTTTTGTACCTTGACTGTGTATCCTGCAGACCTAAAGATCATTGGCTCTAAAAGTTTTCTGGGTAATCCTTAGAATTTGTTACCTACAATTTTATGTCACTTGCAGATAAAGATGGGTTCGGTTCTTCCTTTTGAACTGGCTGCTCTTCAGGTCTTCTGCTAGCTAATTTACCTGGGTAGAATATTCAGCACCATAGAGGTGGCAAGCACAAGCCTTCTTGTCTCATTCCTTATTTTAGAAGAAAACGTTCCAGTCCTTCCTCTTATTTCATTTTAACTCTGAGTTGTTCATACACGGTGCAACCACTTTGGAAAACTGTTTGATGGCTCTTCAAAATAAGAATGTTAGAATTTCCATATGACCTACTAATTCCACTCTTAGGTTTTTACCAGAATAACTGAAATATATGTCCACATAAAATATTCATAGCAATATTATTTATCATAGCTCAATGTGGAAACATCTCATACATCTCTGAAGTGATGATCAGATGGAATGTGATGTTTTCATACAATATGGCACTCTAGCCAGAGGAAGGAGATACTGTTAGCTAGTATAATGTGGGGGGACTTTGCAAGATATATGTTGTATAAAAATGTACATGAAATGTCCAAAATGGGCTATTCATTCAGGTAGAAATTTACATGAAATGTCCAAAATAAGCTATTCATACAGATTGATATTTGGGGTGGATTAGACTACAGGGGAATATTGGGGTAATGGATATTCAATTTCCTTTCAGAATGATAAAAAATATCCCAATAAGACATGGAGGTACCTAATTGCAGATCTTGATACTCTAAAAGCCAGTGTAGATTGTAAACTTTAACAAGTAAATGATAACAAAGCATAGTGGTTTATGTCTTCAATCTCAGCACCCAGTCTGGGCTACACAGCCAGTACCAGGCCAGCTGGGGATAAAAAGACAGAGAAGAAGAAGAAGAAGAAGAAGAAGAAGAAGAAGAAGAAGGAGGAGGAGGAGGAGGAGGAGGAGAATGATACAGAAACGAAGCTTACTGATGTTAGTTACTTATTTTTTATTATTTTATGATTTATTTTTATTTGTGTGTATATGCCTGTGTGAGTATATGTCATGTGAGTATGGTACCCACAGAGGCCAGAAAATGGCATTAGATCTCCTAGAGCTAGAAATGCAGGTAGTTGCAAACCACCTGGTGTGGGTCCTGGAAACTGAACCCAGCAATTCTGCCAGAACAGCAAGTCCTCAAACACTGAGCTGTCTCTTGCCCTTACTACTTATCTGTTTATTTATTTATTTATTTATTTATTTATTTATTTCTAAGCACTCTAGCTGTATTATATAAATTTCAATAATGTATTTTGTTTTCATTCAGTTAATTTTTTCTCTAATTTCCTTTGTGGGTTCTTGTTTGACTTCTAGGTTATTTACATGCATGTTCTTTCATCTCCACATGCATGGTGGTCTCACCTTTATTTCTATTGTTAATATCTGATGTAACTCTATTATGATCAGAGAGATAGTTTACGTTATTTCAATGATTTTTAAATTTATTGGTGCTGCATCATGTTAACCTAGCCTGTCCTAGTGAAGATTCCATACCTGTTTGAAAAGACGCTGCTGTTGAATAGAATGTTCTACAGATGTCAGTTGGTCAAATGAGCTGATTCTGTTGTTCAAGTCCTTCTCTAATCTTCCAGGCTTTCCTATCACTTATTAACTAAGGTACCATAGACCCTTAGCTAATGCTGTTGAATCATCTTCAATTCTGTAAACTTTTGCTTTATATATTTTAGGCTTCTGTGCTTAGGTGCCTACTTTATAACTTTTGTCTCTTTCTAGTAGGTCTCCAGTTACTTCTATGAGTTGTCCCTGCTATTTCTAATGTTTTTATCATAATGTATATTTTGTCTGAAATCAATATGGCCAGATCTAGCTTTCTTATGTTTCCTATTTGTGTGGTGCACTCTTTCCCATTTTCTTCAATCTTTTTGAATTTAAAATATGTCCCTTGAAGAATAGCACATGCTTAGATTTTGCTTCTTTTCTCCGGGATGACAATTTGTGTCATTTGGTAGAATGTTTTATCACTTCACCTTTAGTGTTATTACTAAATGCTGGGACTTAGATCCCTATGTTTTTTCTTTTCTGTGTCAACCTTTTTAATCCCTCCTTCATTATCTTCTTTTGTACTGAATAGATATTTTATAGTGCATCATTTTAATTCTTTTGCTGGTTGTTTTAAACAATTTTCAATTCTTCCTTCTTCTTTTCTTCTTCTTTTTTTTTTTTTTTTTTTTTTTTTTTTTTTTTGGACTTTTTGGGACATAGTCTCCCATCTGGCCTGGAACTCCCTATGTAGATGAGGCTGACCTTGAAATCACAGAGATCTGCCTGCCTCTGCCTCCCAAGTGCTGGAACTAAAGGCATGTGCCACCACGCCCAGCTAAATTATTTTCTTTTTATTTTACTTATTAGTTTATGTATATAAGTGTATTGCCTCTGTGCATGTAAGTGCACACAGGTCATACAATACCTGTGAAGGTCAAAAGAGGGAATCAGATCCCCTCCACCCCAGGAACTGGAGTTACAGACTTTCGTTAGCCACCATGTGGGTGCTGGGAACTGAACCCAAGACCTCTGATAGAGCCGCCAGTCCACTTAACCATTGACCCATCTCTCCAGCCCCTAAATTATTTAATTGTTACTCTAAAGATTATAACATGCATTTGTGTGTATGTGGTGTACGTGTATGTGGGGGGGGGGAGTGTGTAGGCGTGTGTGGTTGTGTTCGTGTTCATATGCGAGGTCACAGGTTAACCTCAGCTGCCATTTCTCATGCATAGTCCACCTTGGTTTTTGAGATAAGGTCTTCTATAAGACTGGTCTTGGCCATGCAGATTAGGCTGGTTGGCCCCAGGGATCCTCCTGTGCCTGCCTCCCCAGCACTGGGTTCACAAGAATGTGTCACCATACCCAGTACCTTGACATGGGTTCTAGGGACTGAATTCTGTCTCATGCTTGCTCAGCAAGCGTTTTGCTGACTAAGCCATCTTCCCAGCCCACAGTATGTATCTTGACTTATCACAACCATCTTCAGATCAATTGTAATAAAATCCCAGCTTGATATTGAAGGTTTGTTCCAATATCGCTTTATTTCATCCTCTCTTCTTTTTACGATTACATACACATGTCTAAAACTTCGTTACAGATTTCATATATATCATTGTGTTTAATGTACAACTGTATATATCTTAGATATGCAGATAAGCCCAACAGTTCAGTTTTATAAATATTGTTGTATGCAATTATCTTTTAAATCTGATATGACAATAAAAGAGGGAAATATATAGCACTGATCTTTATCTACATACTTAGCTTTTCAAGCGTTCTTTATTTCTTCATGTGGATTCAAGTTATTCTCTGGGGTCATTTTTCTTCCAGCCTAAAGTTCTTTCTTTCTTTCTTTCTTTTTTTCTTTCTTTTTTTCTTTTCTTTTTTTTTTTGGTCTTTTTGAGACAGGGTCTCTCTGTAGCCTCAGCTGTCCTGGAACTCACTCTGTAGACCAGGCCGGCCTTGAACTCACAAAGATCTGCCTGCCTCTGCCTCCCAAGTGCTAGGATTAAAGGCGTGCGCCACCACACCCGGCGTCTAAAGTTCTTTCTTAAATATTTCTTGTAAAGTGGGTCTATAAGCAATGAACTCTCTCACTATTTGTTCATATATGGAAGCATTTAATTCACCTTCTTTGTTCAGATTTTATTGAATATAGTGTGCTTGATTTGTTTCTTCCAGTATTTTTAATATGTCATAAATTTTCTTATTTCCAATATTTATGCTGGAAAATTCATTTTTAATTATAACATATATATATATATATATATATATGGTATGTTGCTTTCCTCTTGCTTTTTTCAAATTTTCGTGTCTTTTAATGCTTTATTATGTCTAGAAGCACATCTCTTCTTTTCTTATAGCACTTGTTTGCTAAGCTTCTTGAATGTCTTCTTGCTTTAAAATTTTATTTTTTTAATTAGTATTTGCATATGAATGTCAGTGCCTTGGAGCTGAAGTTAGTTACAAGAAGCATGCTGGGAATCAAATACGGGTCCTCTACATGCTCTTAACCCTTAAGCCATCTCTCCAGCCCCTGTTTTTTTGTAATTTTTATTTTTTGTTTTGTTTGAGACAGAGTCTCATCTATCCCATGCTAGGCTTGACCTCTCTATGTAGTCAATAATGACCTTGAGCTCCTGATCTCCTGTCTCCACCTCCTAAGTGCTGGGACTAGACACATGCACCATCAGGACTAGCTTTATTGGATATTTAATTTTTATTTTTTTAACTTTATAGTCATTTCTTTCAGTATTTTGTCTTCATCTTCTCTCTTATTCCTCCTTCTTGGACTCAGACTAAATATTTATTAGTGCCGCTGATAATGGCCACACTTCTCCAAGGCTGTTTTCATTTCTTTCCTCCTACTGCTTTCTTTCTGCTCTTCAGTTCAGCTTATTTCTGTTGCTCTCTTTTAACTCTTCGCATTTGCCAATTCTTCAATTGCTGCTTCAAGTCTGCTTATGAGGGCCTCGAGCACATTTTTCATTTCCCTTATTGTACTTTTCAACTCCACACTTTCAGTCTGATCCCTTCATGCCATTCATCTTTACTGATATTCTCCATTTGATGTGTCATCACCACACTTTCCTCTGAGTCTTTACACATGGATTTCTTTAGTTCTTTGAACATGTTTATTATATCACCTTTGAAGTCTTTGTCTGCTAAGTCCCAAATCTGGATTTCCTCAAAGACAGCTTGTTTGGGCTACTTTTTTTTTTCTGCATATGAATCACAATTTTCTGTTTCTTTGCATGTCATATGATTTTTTTGTTGTTGCTGAAAACTGAACAAATCAGTTGATATGTTAAGGCAATGCTGACTCCTCCTCTCCATAGGTTACAGTTGCTACTTTGGTCAGTGGCTGGTTGGTTAGTCACTTCCTTAGGTTAACTCTGCAACCAGAGCTTATCTTCTTGCAGTTTTTATTTTGTCTGTTTTGTTTTATTTATTTGGGGGGGGTATTGAGACAGGGTCTCACTATGTAGACCATTCTAAGCTGGCTTTGATCTGACAGCAATCTGCCTGCCTCTACCTCCTAAGTAAAGGTGTGCACCACCACACCCAGCCCTCTTTGTTTTTAATCATTTTAAAAAAAGATTTTGTGGGGCTGGAGAGATGGCTCAGTGGTTAAGATCACTGGCTGCTCTTCCTGAGGACCCAGGTTTGGCTCCCAACACCCACATGGCAGCTAACAACTGTCTAAAATTCCAGTTTCAGGGGATCTGACGCCATCTTCTGGCCTCCCTGGTCATTGCACACATGGGATGCACAGACATGCATGCAAGCAAAACACTCATACACATAAGATGAAAATAAATAAATCAAAATGTTTTAAGATTTTATTTTTGATTACATGTATGGAAGTGTGTCTCTGTGTGGTTATGTGCATGTGAATGCAGATTCAGTGGAGGCCAGAAGGGGGCACCGGGTCCTACAGAGCTAAAGTTAAAGGTGGTTATAAACTGCTTGATGTCAGTGTTGGGAACCAAACTCAGGTTCTCCACAAGAGCCACTTCTCCAGCCCATGTTTTGTTTTTAAACCTAGCTTCGTATGCCTTATATTTAGTTAAGCATATTTGGTTAGCTAGAACCTTCTCTGGTCACTCCTGAGTGTATACACAGACTTGCATCTTTATGCAACCTTCCAGAAATCCAGGGATGTCACCACTGGTCACTAGGGCTGTCTCACTTTTAGAACATTCCTGTTTGTTGGGCCTATGGGCCCTGGAGAATGCGGCCTACGTAACCCCCTGAGCCTGACTAGAGTTTAGCAACCTGTCTCTGGCCGGTCACTTCCGCATAGGAGTAACTCAGCATAGCCTGACCTGAAAACGCCTACAACCAATATGGTGAGTTAATATTGACCCAAAGCTATCCCCCCACCCTGCGTATCTCCTCTCCTGCCTTCTTTTCTCCACCCCTCCTGCCAAGCAAATATAAGCCGCTGCCTGATGCAATAAAGTGAGTCCTTGCTTGACAAGCTCCCAGTCCGGTGTGTTCTCTTGCGGACCGTCGACTCTCATCATCCTGCTCAGCCCCATCCACAGAGGAGGCCGGCTGGTTCGAGCCTTCTCTCCCCCGTCCCTCTTCAGGTGATGCCACACCTTTTCATTTCTGGCAAGTCTCCTGTTACTTGCCTAAACCAGCATTTCCACCGTGAGAATGGCTACAGTATTGACCTTTCCTATTCGTTTGCAGCCAGCCTGGTTCCTGCCTTTCCTGTACTCCACTCCCTCCAAAACAAGGCGTTCCCCACCAGCACTAAATGTGCTGGCTTTCATGGCTTGCCCAGTGCTTACATGAAGAACAATATGGATGGGGTTGGAGGTGGGAAAGCCACAGACTCCATCTGTTTTTATCTAAACTCAGTAGCTCACAGTGAATAAATGGTTCTCAATGTTTTGTGGGTCTTCAGTTCATTTTTCAGTCCTGAAACTGTGTTTATTGACATAACCAGCTTGAGCTTCCCATTGATTGACAAGCTTCTGATTCTATCATTCCAGACCTTCCATAAATCCCACACTGCATCTGATTTAATGTTCACAATACCAGAATGGAACGTCACTGCCAGTTTCAAGGTGAGGAAACTAGATTTCAAAGGCTTTACTTCACTTGCTGAAAGTCATGACTCATGTTTCTCAAAAGTAACACAAGTGCTATGGGCCTCTAAACCTATGGTTTGGGTACTTCTGAATCTTTGACACTTTTTCTAGAGATATCCTCTTGAAGCATCCTGTATATACTGGTAATAAAATTAGGAAAAAACACTATTGCCTTGATTGTCCTGGAAATTCTATCCTAGTCTTGATTATATGTGATGTAGATATAAATTGTTAATGTATACAACCTATGTTCCAAGTGCCAAGCAGTGTGCTACTGTATTTCAATTTGTGTGTGTGTGTGTGTGTGTGTGTGTGTGTGTGTGTGTTGTGGCTGGAAAGAGAGCTCAGAGGTTAAGAGACAAAGTTCAGTTCCCAGCACCCAGATGGTGGCTAACGACTGGCTGTAACTCCAGTTCCGGGGATCTGATGCTCTCTTCTGACCCTGACCTCCGCAGGCATTGTAGGTCATGGGTACACTCACATACATGTAGGCAATACACTCATACACACAAATAATATAAAATAATAAATAAAATGTTTAAAGAAAAAGCCAGATTCGGTGGCACACACCTTTAATCCCAGCACTTGGGAGCCAGAGGCAGGTGGATCTCTGTGAGTTCAAGGCCATCTGGTCTACATAGTGAGTTCTGGGGCAGCTGGGACTATAGGGAGACGCTGTCTCAAAAAAGTGCAAAGAAGAACAAAAAGTTTAGAAGTAAATCAGTAGAGAAAACCAAGATGAGAGACAACTTGAGCTAGAAAAGAGCTAAAGTGGCAGCTTTTAAACAGATAATGGGATGCCACAGTTGATAAGCACTAGACTTTTATTTTGCTGAAGACAGCACAGAACAATATTTACTGTCAGTCTTTCTATTCTGTCGGTAAATGTAGCTTCTTCCAAACATTGATAAGATGTTCAAGTTCAACACTCTAAATCTTCAGTGACTCTTTCACCTTGTAGGGTGGCTTTCATAAATGCAGGAAGAGATCCTTAAGAGTCTTTTAAGACTGCGTGTCTCAAACATGAATTGCAGGGGCCCTCATCTTACCCCACCAGTACTGAAGTGCTACATACTGTTCAACTTCAATGCCTCCATGCCACTCTGGTTCAGGTGACCAGTTAAAGCAAGGTTCTTACAGGATATACTCATCTCTGGGCAGGCCTGAACCTGTATTTAGACCAAATAAGCAACTGTAGTGTGAGTTCAAATGCACGGATGTGTAAAAACCCCTTAGGTCCCAGCATAGCCCCCTGATTAACTACCAGAAAATCCCCTACATGGTTAATACTTTGAGGTAAAGCATGGTATCTAGAATATGACTGGGAAAACACAGGTATTCCCTTGGCCACATCTACTTGAACAGATGTGCACATCAAGTTGGCTAGCCATCCCTTTAAAGAGGAAGTTGTCCTGAGGAAGTACCAAACCTGCTTGGGGAACCTGATGTGTGAAATGGAGGTTGAAGCTGAGATCTGGCTTTGGGGGTGGGATGTTTGAGTAGACACTGAGAGAGGGAAACTTGGTAAGAAGAGAGCTGGTTCACATCCAGAGAAGCTAAGCGAGCAGCCTGAAACATCCATAGGACCTTCATTCAGTCTAGCCCTGCCTCAGGTCACCCATAATTTATTCCTTGGGGTCAAGTGTCAGATGTGAGGATTTAAATCCTGCACAACCATGACTCCACAGCCAGCTAGAACCATAAGCAGATGTTTTTGCATTCACTTTTTATATTAACTTCATTTTCTTAGAGATTTCATTAAAAGCCACTTCCAGTATGGATATGTGCAACGTGAAATCCTCCAGACGAGTTGGTTCTGTGGATGGTGACAACACTCTCCTCACACTCCATGGATCAAATTGCTCTTTATCCACTGGACTTGGCAGTAATGTTAAGGCAAACGCCAAGCAAATGCTATGAAATCAATAGCCACAGAACGTTGGTTTGGCTATTTTTTTCTCTCCCCCTATGTAGATTCCCAAAGGAGACTGACACGCAGATTAGACAAATCACTTTTCATAATCCTAAGGACTGCTGCATGATGTATCCAGAGGATTAATCAAAGCCCAAGCCCGAGTAAAATGTGAATTAAATTTCTTAATGGAGAGAGACGTGAACTTTCTGTCCTCAGATCTCTGACTGTGGATGTCTGTAAGGTAATGAAAAATTTAGCTACCCAGTTTATAATATTCGGAGAGATAGATCACCAAAGTGACATGACCTATCGCGGTTACAGTTTCTGTTTATAGAACTAGCTTTCCAATGTGGTCAAAGGAAAGTTAGGGGCTGCTGGCAGAGAATTTAAAAGTTGTTCAGAAAACCAAAGTCCTATATGTTTGGAATCATTTAAAGATTCCATGACCCTTTCCATCAGGGTCTGGGGCCTGTCTGAGTCTTAACCATACACTAAGGGCTTAGTATCTTTTTATTTAGTCCACAGAATTGCAATGAAGTGAAATGCTTTGCTTTCTATGTGATCACAGCTAAGAGGAACCCAAAAGAAATTAGGCTAAAAGCAAATGAGATTTAATAGTAAAACAGAAAATATTTCTTCATTATGGCCTCCAGTGGAGACCAAAAGCCTGTTCTCAAGTCATGTCTGTGACACTAGTTGTTGGGGATAAGAGGCAAGAAAAAAATGAAAGCTCACTAAAGTGTTCATGAAACAGAGGGTTTTCTTTCCTCTTGTCCCTTGCATAGATTTTGTTTTGTTTTGTTTTATTTTGTTTTGTTTTGTTTTGTTTTGTTTTGAGACAGGGTCTCCCTATAGCCCCAGCTGGCCTGGAACTCACTCTGTAGACCAGGCTGGCCTTGAACTCACAGAGATCCACCTGCCTCTGCCTCCCGAGTGCTAGGATTAAAGGTGTGCTCCACCATGCCTGGCTTAAAGATGGTTCTTAGCCGCCATGTGAGTGCTGGGAATCGAACCCAGGTCCTCTGCAAGAGCAGTTGGCACTCTTAACTGCTGAGCCATCTTTCCAGCCCCCCCCCCTTGCATAGATGTTTTGAGTGGCAAGGCACCCCAAAGGCAATCCGCCACTGTGAGTCCACCAGCAGCTAGAGATCACACACACACTCAGATGTCTTCAGGTTCCTTGAGGGCCAGTGGGCTTTGAACCGTCCTGGAAGTGGTCTAGGACTTGTATGTGAACAACTTTCTCTGAAGTGGCTAAATGTCTTTTCTTGGGATGATCTGACTTATCTACAATCAAATGTTAGATGGGGAGTTGTTAGGGGGAGCCAGAAATGTGCCAGTGAATACTAGTCAGAAATGTGTGAAGCCTATGTTTAAGAAATCAGAGACTGAGAGACTGCCTGAGAGAAAAGAGGCTGATGGGAAAAATTAGAGGTGTCCAGTCTTCCCAAGGACTATATACCTCCCAATACCCCCCCACATACACTAAATAAATAAACCAAAAAATAAAATAAGAATTATAATGAATACAGGATGCTTTTAAAAGTATGTGTATGTGCAGGTACACCTGCCTATGTGTGTGTGCAGGTCCATATGTATGTGCGTGTATACATGCACAGGAGCTGGAGGACAACTTCAATGGCATTCTTGGGAATGACACCAGCTCCTTTGAGGCAGTGTCACTCATTGTCCTGAAGTTCACCAACCCTCTGAACTGGCTTAGCCAGTGAACCTCGGGGATCCCCTTGCCTCTGCCTCCCAAGTTCTGGGATTACAAACACATACTCAGCATTTTTACACAAATTCTGAGCATCAAACCCAGTACTCATTCTAGAACAGCTAGTAATTTATAGACTGAGCCATTCTCCTCACCCTAAGGATTCTGAAGACAATTCAGGGAGATAATGCAAGCAAAATAACTGTGCCATAACAACAACAACAACAATAACAACAACAAAAGACCAGCACCTTCAAAATCCCTTCCCTTTCTCCTTCTCTCTTCCATTCCATCCAAAAAACGGACCAGCCACTGAAGGAGACAGAATACAACACAACAGGCAGTGTGGAGGTGGAGTGAGGCTTTAACAACCTCTTAAATGAAATCAAAGTGTGTATACTATATATTCTAGACTCCAGCTTGTCTATATTAAAGACACAGGCCAAGATGACTTGCATTTTGTCAGGCTGTGACTGTGCACTGAATCATGAGCAAAATTACATCTTCTCCTGCCATGAGCCTCTCTCTGCTTCTCTCGGCCTTGGATGGTATTCACAGTCATTGGGAGAAGGCAGATTTTCCCTCCAGTTTGGAGATCCCCTGAGATTATCAGCAATTATGCAGTAAATCTTGAAGATCTATCTCCCCCTCAAACACAGCGTGCTGTAGCACACCAGGTTACAAGATGCATAATTAGAGCTCATTCTGTTGACAGATTAATGGAGGTGTAGCAAAGGCCAGATAGCAATAAATTAGGCAGCAATGTGGTGCATAACACTAACACTAAATTGTGCACCTTTCGCTGTGTGTAGGCCGCTCCTCACAGAGTCTGAAACGTGTATCTGTTTGTTTAAGGAACCTCCATGTGAATTCTTTCTGGCTGGTATGCATTGCCCTGACTACTTCAGAATCAACTGACTGATGTACAGAATAGAGCCTCAAAGTATAGTGTGAGACAAAGAGTTAAATACATATATGAAGTCCGTGCCTTTGTAGGACAACTTGGCAGTTCTTTTTCTAACTAACTAACTAACTAACTAACTAACTAACTAACTAACTAACTAACAACAACAAAAATAACAAGTGAAGGGATGGAGAGATGGCTCAGCCCTCAGAGGCTGCTCTACAATCAGAAGGATCAGAGTTTAGATCCCAGAACCCACAAAACAAGTGCAACCTCCTACAAACATAGTAAGTCCTACTCCAAGGAGCTGACACCCTCTTCAGGTCCTTGTGTGTGCACAGGGATGCACACCTACATAGTCATGTATGCATATAGACATAAATAAAATTGACAAGTAGATGAATTTTGTAAGTTCTTATTCTCTCTGTTTCTCTCTTGTTCTCTGTGTGTGTTTTTATCTCTCTTGAATTTTTTTCTGATACAGACTCAGGCTGACCTGGAACCCACTATGTAAACCAATCTGGCCTCTAAACTACGGCAATCCTCCTGCCTCAGCCTCAGAGCCTCCCCCGTGCTGGTATCACAGGCATGAACCATTAAGCTTTAGATTCTCTTAAGTAAAACTTGACAGCAAGGAAGTTAAATTCTACAATGTTCCTGGGCTGGAGAGATGGCCTAGCGGTTAAGAGTGCCAACCGCTCTTGCAGAGGACCCGGGTTCGATCCCCAGCACCCACATGACAGCTGAGAACCGTCTGAAACTCCAATTCCAGGAGAACTCTAGTTCCAGGGGAATCTGACACCCTCTTCTGACCTCCGCGGCGTTGCACGACACGGGTGCACAGACTTGCATTCAGACAGTACATTCATACACATACAGAAATAAATAAAATTAATTAAAATAAAAGAAATACTAAATACCATAAATGATTTAAAAAAAAAAATTCTACAATGTTCCCAAGGGTAAAACAGCCCTGAGTGATTAGAGTATGCCCACAATAATGAGACCAGTTCACCAAGACCATCAGGCAAATCCATGCAGGCCGCAGCTGTGGTGACACTACTGTCCTTGACTGCCAGATCTTCAACTTCCCTGTACACACTTTCTGAACTCTCCAGCTAGAAAACACATCTTTGATATTTACCTCTCTTTATAGCTGCTTTCTCAGAGGTTTTTGGTTTGAGCATTGTTAAAGATACCCAGAACCTTCTTTTTATTTTACTTTATCCTTTTTCTGCCTCTTTTCATATCTCTACACTTTAAAATTGTTTAAGTTTTTTAAATTATGTGCACAAGTATGTATGTGTGTGTGTGTGTGTGTGTGTATGTGTGTGTGTGTGTCTATGTGTGGGTATGTGCACAAAAGTACAGGTGACTGTGGAGTCCAGAAGAGGGTTCCAGTACCCTAGAGCTGGAGTTACATGCAGTTGTGAACTGCCTGACATGGGTATTGAATACGAAACTCGAGTCCTCTGCAGTATATTCCCTTAACCATTGAACCATCTCTCCAGCCTGATTTCTACAATCTTGAAGGCATCTTATTAATCCCAAGTCTCTTTTAGCTCGTGAGCCTCCTCCTTGCCTTTGTCTCAAGCTTTCTCTAAATCTGGTTTCTCTTAGTGATATGCTTATGGATGACCTGAAAGAATATTTTAAAACTACAGTTTTAAGATGGCATCTAAATTTCTTCATAAAGTGTTTAGCTTTTATAAAGGGCATACTCCCTGGCAATCTGTGTACTCTATTTGTACCCTTGACTAGCTTTGCATCAGAACTTTTTGGACTAGATTTATATTGTTTTGTTATGGGAAACATCTACTGGATAATGTAAATGGCAAAGCATCTTTCACCTCAAATAAGTGTGTTGATATCCGTACCCATGGCATTTACTTTGGTTCTGAATTGTTCTCACTGACAGACAAATGGATGAGTGGGTAGGTGGATGGTTTTCATATACACATATATATGTACATTGGAGATCTCCATGAGTTTGCCAAAGAACAAAGAGTACTCTTCTCTTCTTGATACTTCTTCCCAGACCCCATTGTTTTGCTCTGAAACTCTCCCTGGGGAGAAATTAAATGTCTGTCCCATGATCCCACAGATTAGAGACCCAGAGGATGTTCAGACCCCAAGGCAATACTCTGCGGGGAGATTGGGATGGATGGGAGAATGCTTCCAACAGCTCAAAAGTCTAAGAAGGGCAGCAGTAAAGAGGAGGTGTGAGCCAGGTGTGGTGGCGCACACCTTTAATCCCAGCACATGGGAGGTAGAGGGGGGTGGATCTCTGTGAGTACTAAAAGGGAGACCCTACCTCAAAAAAAAAAAAAAGAGGATGTGTGAAGGGAACACCAGAGGGGTGTTCTCTGGCTGGGAAGTTCAGGAAAGGGTGTGTGTAGAAATTGAGGATCTGGCTGGCACTCAAGGCCTGTAATATCCCCTGCATCTACCTAACTTCTAACAAATTTCCAGGTGTCCTCATGAAGATGTATAACTCAGTCAGTAAAGCGCCTGCCATGTAAGCATGAGGACCTGAGTTCAAATCCCTGGAAGGCATGTAAAAGCCAAGTATGAGGCACGTATCTCTAAACCCCGGTGCTAGAGGCACCGAGACGGACAGTCCCTGAAGCTCACTGAACACCCAGCCTAGTCAAACAAGGAGCTCAGGTTCAGTGAGAGACAATAATAATGATAATAATAATAATAAGTGGAAGGCAATTGAGGAAGACACTGGATGTTGACCTTTGGCCTCCACATGAAAATGTACATAGGTACATGTACATTTTCATACACACATGTGCACACAGGAACACATACATCCACTTCACACGCTACCCTCCCCATTTGATGGAGCATGACATAAAACATGGGTCATCCTGGGACAGACCCAGAGAAGTCCCATGCCCTACCACAGGACTTTGAGCCTCTCTTGGCATGTGGAACAGAGACAAACCATCCTTCACCATAACTTTGTGTCAGATCACAGCAAAACCAAGATTTCTGCAGACAGCAGCCGGTGACTTGGTTTAAAGAGCTTTGCCTACACTATTTCCAGACACTTAAGCCAGGACCTGAATAAAATAAAGTAGAAGGGGGTGGGAGGGGTGCCTCAGGGAAGAGATCATATCCTAAACTCATCATTAAATTGCTGAGAACTGTGAGTGATGAAAAAGTCCAGAAAATATGATCCTTTGGTGAACTGGGATCTTGCTAATGTTTAATTGGGTCTCCTGTGAGACATTTAAATCTATGGACAGCTATGGAGGGTGGGAATTCTACTCCAGCGGCCCCCACATGACGTCACCTTCCCTTTCATTCTAGTAGTGGAGGAAAGCCAGGACATTTGCTAAAGCATTTGAACTGTGGATGTGCGTTTTAAGACCTGTGCGTGTGCAAGTCACCACGGAGGAAAGGACATTGTTGGAAGGATGGCTTTTAGCACGTTGGTTCCCAGATCCCAAGGCAGCCACACTGGAGGTCCAATCACCTCACTCATACCCCGTATTTCTCGTTTTCCCTGAGCAGAGTCCTGCTTCAAGTACCAGTCTCCTTAAGGCTGAAATGCTGCCCTTCCAAATAAGTGTAAGGAGTGTTCTGTAGTCTCCTCACCACAACTCCTTCAACTTAAAGTGTGGGGATTTGTTTTATTTCCTTTAAACTCTATCTCACCACAAGCTTGTAGACATGCTAGGCAACAAACCCATTGGGCCAGGAACCAGGAGACTCAGGATTTAGTCTCAGCTCTGGGATAGGACTAAGCGGGCTCAAGAGCAGGCCCAGGCTTCCTTGCTTTGCGATTTTAGAGCATGATCTAAGCACCCCTGGGCACTGCCCATCAGCAGGAGGAGGAACCCACCTCACAGGGGATGTACTGCCTCCTGTCAGGTACCCACCTGCAGCTCAATGTGATGAGGCAAGAAAGTGCTTTAGTTTCTCTGTATTTCTCCATTGGCTGTGTGTGTGGGGGGGGGGGAGTACCTTTTGCTTTTTTATTAAAGAGTCAGTTTTACCAAAAGGCAAATGGATCAAAGTCCAGTTTCTTCCTCTATTAAATTGCAAATGTCTTGAGGCCTGGGACCAGATTTCTTGTTTATGCCAGCCCTTGGCCCCACTCTTTTGCCCAACAGCACTTTATACATAGGAGACATTGATAAGTGTTTATTGACTTGAATTATCTTGAAGTTTAATTGTGCGATAAGGGAGTAAATGAGTGAGGCAGTTTTTGTGGGGGTGTCAGAGTCAGCCTGGGAGAGTCCTGTTGAAGGAAGCGAGAGTAGGTGTGCTGATTACGGATACAGTGAGAGGCAGAGGGATGACTACGCTTGGGCAGTGCCAACATTCCTGTAATTACTAGAACTGCTCTAACTGACCCAGACACTTCACTGAAACATAAATCTCTGTCTGGCAGACAAAGATGGGGAGAAAGAAAGAGAGAGAGAGAGAGAGAGAGAGAGAGAGAGAGAGAGAGAGAGAGAGAGAGAGATTGATTTTAATTCTCAAATGAATCCGATTTTGAAATTGATCTTCCAAAGATAAATTTTCATAAGGAGAAAATGAATTACATGTTTTCTATCTTTGCACTTGCTGGGCTAGGTTTATCAACAATATTACCTAGAACAAAGCTTTTTTATTTTTCACTTCAGAAAAAAAAAAAAATCAACTCCTTCCTGTCCATGAGGACTGCATCCTCCTCCCCTACGAATAACATCCATGAAGCCCTTCTGGGGGAGCCTGACTATCCAGTACTACACCTCAGAAATCTAAAATGGAAAACAAACCTAAATAGTGAATGATCTTTTCTTTTCTTTTCTTTTAAATAAAGGAAAGGAAAAAAAAAAAAGCACCAAGTGTTTTACCTGGCGTGTGTTTGTGGTGACTCATTTTGAGAACATTCTGAGGGGAAAACCCACCTCGCTTCTATCTCTAGGAAATTCCCTTTGCATGGGAACGAACATCCCAGGTCCCACGCTCACAGGTCTGGGGACCCATGGTATGGGGAAGTGTGTTTGTCTCTCCCCTTTAGAAGCTAAAGGCCCTAAGGCAAGCCAGGGCTTTCTCTCTAACCCGATCATATTTTTCAATCTGAGCGATTTTATGGAGGGGGCTTAAGCGACTTCCTACATTCCTGTTGTTACTTTTAATTTCTTCTACTTGCATTAAAACCCTGACAGGGAAGCTGTAAAGAAAACAGAATAAATAAAGGAGGAAGAAAATGTTTCTCTTCCTTTTCCTCCCTAAACCCCCTCGTAAACATCCCACCCGGTGTCACAAACGTACGGCAAGCACTAAGCCTTGGCGGCATTTTGACACTGCGCACAGTCCTTTTCTCCTTGCCTATCCCTTTGAGGTTCATCTTGCAGCCCAGGGCTCTGCCCCCCTGCCAGCTTGGTGGGGTGTTTAGTGACTGGAAGGCTGTGTCTGCTCTCCTCAGAACTTCACACTTCATTTTTCCATATCCCTGGGAGCAGCAGCAAATATTTCACCAGCCTGGTTTGCCGGCTACTGTCATAAATCAGACTTAGGCCTCAAAAAAATATCCAGGCCTGTCAAGGCATTAAGCTTTTATTTTCAGACTCGATCCAGTGGTAAATGAGAGCTTGTATTTTCCTTTAAAACTGAAAAGGGATTTTTAAGGATTATCACTGGAAGTCTGCCAGCTACAAAAGATACAATACAGGGTCTAGCTGGTTAGAAGACACTTGAAAAAAAGTCTTAAGTATGAAAAATGTCTTTTCTTAAAGGTTTTTCAATGAAACGAGAAACAGGGCTTCAATTTCATATAACTTTGAAAGAAAGGAGAAAGTGGAGGGGAAAAACCCACCTGAGCTATTTATGAAAGAAACCTTAGGAAATAGAAGAGACTCTTGGAGAAGTATGAGTTATGTTTGTTATGAGTTATATTTGTTATGCGTGCTTGCTCATGCTACACCTCTCTCTCTCTCTCTCTCTCTCTCTCTCTCTCTCTCTCTCTCTGTATGTATGTATGTGTGTATACACAGATACTCAAGCTGCTCATTAGTCAGTTCCTACTATCATTACTGACGATGTGACAGCAAGAACAAACAGACCAGACAGTTTTATGTGCTGTATATTAATTGCTTCATAATTTAAGCCAGCAAACCAGGACAGAAATGCAAGTCCATTTGGAAAACCCCTGCTTTAACATTCTAAGCAAGTTTGCAAGGTGCAGATCATGCCTGAGAGATCACCCCTTAACATTCCTTACTCCCCTAGGGTTGAATGATCAAGGCTTCTTGCAGTTGGAAGAGGGCTGGTATTGAAAGCGGTAGGTTTACACCAAAACACCACAGCCAGGAAATCTGGTATAGGGAGGCAAGGGGCCAGGCTAAGATCAGGTACTAGGTGTAGAAAAACAGACCGCTGAGATTTTGTGATGTGTCCTGTTTCATTGAATCCATGTGTGATTTCAGTAAGATGTAATTAACTGAGACCAAACACAATCTTTCCTCTGCTTACACCAGGTCACAGCATATAATCCTGCAGGCTGGGGGTCCTGAGGAGGTACAGGAGAAGGGAGGGGAAGAAATGACTAAGGAACTGCTACGCCTCTATGATTTCAAACCAGTGTTTAAATCAGGACAGGACTGATAGAGATAGCAACAAAGCAGGCCATTTAGATATTGTGATACAACTTCAGAGTCAAGAGAGTTTGGGATGAAGTGGAGAGGACTGATGGGGGGGGGTACAAGACACAGCAATGGAACCTGGAAAATGTCAGGAAACGGAGTCCAAAGTGCAGCTCTTTGAAGATGTTTTCTGAACTGACTTTGCTAGGAGCCGGCAGAGGTGATTTCTGTACATCTGTCCTACTCCAACCAAAGGTGGGCGGTTGCACTGAACTATGGGATTTACCCACCTGGACAGAGCAGTTTTCCTGGGTGTTGCTTTTTCATCTTGAGGGAACTCAGAAGACCCCAACACTAGACTTCTTCGCCTAGTGTCGGAGCACTGTTTTCAGTCTCGGCCTGTTTCTAAAGCTCAGTCCAGCTGATCTCTTCTCTGACTATAAACTCTTCAGCAGCACACGGAGCCTAGTTAGCAGTGGGTGTCTGCTCTCCAGACAGCGCCCTTGCCTCACACCTCACACCTCCCACTCAGTCATCTAGAACATCCTCCTGGGTCTCTGAACTTGATGAGGTTTTGGTTAGCTCTAATTCTTTCTCTCTGCCTAAAATATTACTAGTATCCGCAAACTATGGCCCTCCACCTGTATGTTTCTAGGCCACATGCTAAGACTCATTTTCAGGTTTGTTTTTTTTTTTATTCAAAAGGCTATTTCGTGACATGTGAAAATTCAATGACATTCAAATTTCAGTGTCAATAAAGTTTTATTGAGACACAGTCCTGCCATTGTTGCACCCAGAACCTAAGGCTTCTTTCACAGTTTAAAAGCACAGGGGAGTAAATAGGACAGAGATTGCATTGCTTGCAAATATTTATTATTGGGCTGTTTATGGAATAAGTGTGCTGACCCCTGTTGGACTTTCCCTGGCTGACCACACTCCTCCACCCTGAGCTGAATGCCCATCTTCTTCCCTCAGCTCACCCTTTCTCTAACGCACATACACTGTGCTTCCTCTTACATAGCAAATATTTTACTTATTATATTATATATATTTATATTATATTATATTATATTATATTATTATATTATATATAATTAATTATATATAATATAATGAATTATACATTATGAATATATAATTACTTCTGAATTATATAATGCATAATATATAATATGTTCTTCCATTCAAAGTGCATAATGCCAATACTATCAGATGAAAAGCTTAGATAATAATCAACTGGTCATAAAAATATGCTAACTGAAAACTGAAATATACGTAAAATGTTTGCAATAGTTATCCTTAAGTGCTGATTTAATACATAACTTGAATATGGTTTTGTTATCTGTGGTTTTTTAAATTTCTTTTATATTATTTTCTAAAATTTCACTGTAATGTATACAGTCTAAATTTTACATAATGTACACTCTATAAAAAAACGAAATGAAATTTTAATGGTACTTTTATATGTTAAATAAAGACACGCTGGGGGCTGAAGAGATGTATCAGCAGCTAAGAGCTCTTCCAGAGGATCTAGGTTTGGTTCCTAGCACCCACATGATGGCTAACAACTGTCCCTAACTCCAGTTCCAGAGCGATGCTCTCTTCCGGCCTCTGCAGGCACTGCACCATGACAGGTACACTTGGCACCCAAAACACTCAGAAAAATTAAATAAGTAAATAAATAAATAAATTACACTGAATACCTTTCACATATATCTGACCCCATGGAAAATATGCAGATTTTGCCTAGTTTGGTTATGTATTCAAGAAAGCAGCTATAAGTAGGATTATTTGCTGAAGAAATGTGTTTAAGGGTTAAGGGGTACTGTATATATCTACATCAAGGATCAGGAAAGAGCTCAGTGGATATAGGGCTTTCTGCATTAAGCATCAGGATCTGAATTCAGATCCCCCCAGAGTCCTTGAAAGGCAAGGCATAGTAGTGCATGTCTGTAATCCTAGTGTTCCTAAGGCATGATGGGAGCTGTAGAAGGAAACTCCCCAGAGTCTGTGGGCCAGATAGTCTGGCCTGCAAGGTGGCAAACCACAAGAGCCCTTGTCTCAACGTGGAAAATGAAAACTGACACACAATGTTACCCTCTGACCATCACACATGAACCTATTCTCTCTATTTACTAGTTACTTATTTATATATTTATTTACTATAAGTCCTTGACAATGTCTATGTTGTTTTAAAAATAATATATTATGTGTTTGAATTTACATTACAGATTCTGCAGTAATACCACTCTTCATATTCCTTAGAAAGAACTTTCAAGATTTTCCCCAATGTGTTTAGGTGCCCTTAAATTAGATCCCAGATCTCTTGGGGCATTTATTGCTGTCAAAAGTGGTACCTCATGTTCTGTCATCTTTTCTGTTGGGTTGTGGGTAAGGAATCTTGAATATGCTAAGGAAGAAGGAATGAATTAAGCAAGAGAGGGGTTTCTTACTGACCTTTGAACTTCAGACTGTGAAGCTCGAGTCTGTGTGTAATGTCTAAAGGACTGGGGCAATGTAGGGCTGGGCAGGTGAAGGGGGAGAAGAAAAGAGCTTCTCTAACTGATCACATGCCCTGTGCTCTTCATACCTGAGGCCCTGAAGACCTGTCACATGCCCTGCTATATCTAGACATCACATTGACTATCCAACCTCACCACAGAAGCACTGCCTAACCAAGTGATCCATCCTTCCTTAAAAGTCTCTAGATTTTCTCATTGTTTCCCATAAACTCTTACTGAGATGCTAGGCTCCTAATCACCTCAATAAATCTATTTGCAAGAAGCATGCACTGGTTGTGACCTCCCTGTAGCTTGCATTAGTATTTCCCACATTGTCCTGGTACATCTGCGATGGCCAGAACATCAGATGGTACTGCATGGACAACAGCCACCCAGTCAACATCTGGAATGGCCTGATGATCAGAGGTTTTAGAGTTGGCTGGTCTCTCTTACCACTACCTGGGCTACATTTTTTATTGATGTCACAACTTCCTATTTCCCCCAGCACTTTGCTAAGCATGTCATTTTGTCAAGTAGAACATGAACTGGACAACATAGGCCTTTTGTCCACATCCATGATGTTTTAAGAATAAGCACTTGAAAAGCTGGGCAAAACTCTAAACAGTCTAAAACCATCCTTAGCTGACACTTAGGCAGGAATAAGTGATATTAACTCTTACTGTGGCTGGGCCCAACTCTTCCCCAGCAACTTGCCTTCAAAGTACAGTGAGTCATCCAGTTCTTTCAATAACTAGACCAGTGGGTCTCAATCACCTGGGAGCTTTTCACAAATACCAATACCTAGACCCCACCCAAGGGAAACTGAACTAGAATTCTGCCATCTGCTTCGCCAGGAGCAGCCGGCCCTGGTCTGAGACTAAGTAGGACATTTCTGGGTGTGGAGGGGAGGTGGAGGAGTGGGGTAGAGAGCTTGTGCCCTGACCACACCTCTCTAACCACATCTAAGCTAAAACCACAAACCAAGTAAACAGGCAGGGGGAGGTTGATACAGTGATTTGAAGGAAGAGGAGAGAGGGGGAGGAGGAGGGAAGATGACAGGCCCCATTTCATTAGCAGTGTCTTCCTCACAGTCAGAAAACACACTCCATGTTAGAGGCTGTCTCTCTCTCTCTCTCTCTCTCTCTCTCTCTCTCTCTCTCTCTCTCTCTCTCTCCAGCTATCACGAGCTTTCACCCTATAGCCTCTAGGCTACCCTCAGCTACCTCCCAGTGGCACACACTCACCTCACTACCATACCTTTGCTTCTTGGGGACCATCACTTGTGGAAGCCACCCTATGTGAGGGACTTTATTTCTAAAAATGCCACACCTTCCACAGCTCGTTTCAGGAGTGGGCAGCAGGGTGGCCCACATGGCTCAGGAGGATGTTTGGTGGGAGAGGTTGTGCACTGGGGTGTTTCCGAGAAAGGAGGAAATGGGTACCTGGATGTCTCATCTCACACATTGACCAAAATTACAAAGAAAACAGAAGAACCCACCCTCAATCCTTAGTTTTCTCTCTAAGCACCCCCTCTTTCCCACCCAGGGCCACTTTGCTTTCGTCTCTCTACAACAACAAATGTGTTTTATTACATACTATCTATCTACTAAGTATAGGACACAAACTGACTCTCATCTGATCAGTACTGACAGAGGAAGATAGGGATTCAGGCCTAAACAAGACCAAAGTCAGAACCCACTTTACACTGTAATCTTTGTAGGCTGCACACTTGGTCTGTGAGTGAAGTTAGAATTGGTTCCCAATGGACCTGTCCATCAAATTCATGGAAATTCAGAGCCACTTGGGCAACTCTGATGGGAACCACACAAGCTTGTATTTAGAATATCTAGAATCTTGGGCTTTCTAACCTCCAGCCTCATCTATGAAATGTACCAACTTCATAAGGTCATTGAAGAAATAAGATAGCATAGGATGAATAAGCAAGGTACAAAAGAGTAAAAGTACCATAAGACAGCTATTTTATTATTAATAGTGTCATTGGAAATAGAACTGATGGGCATTCATTCATCAATCAGTGACCCTGCAACAGTCATCAAGATCTATTTATGAACCACTGAACATTACTGTCAGCTGATGGCTTTATTCGCTTCTCCACTGGAAAGTCCACTGTAGAAATCAAGTACCAGCACCAGTAGAAGGTTGCCTAGGCTATGGAAACTTTATGGTCTCTTTCACATCTTTGCATACTAGAAGCAAGTCTTAGGCCAATCTCTCATGGATGGGAGGGTTGACAGAAGAGAGCAGACCTTCTTGAGCTCTTCCATGCAGAATACCTATAATTCCTGAGGTGGGAAATGCTTTTAGGAAGTACCAAAGATGTTCTCAGGGGGTGTAAAGTCTTAGCTCCACCAACCCTGGGAATGTGAAGAAAGGACCAATCCTGTCCTGAAACAATGCAGGGGGGAGCATGTTCCTTTGGTTCCCACCATGTCTACGCTCTAAGTAGCTGCGTTATGAACAGGTCATTTATTGTCTCCACCTTAATGTCTTTATGAAAGTTCATGCTGATCTAGACAAGATCTAGAATCTCCTAGAGGCAAGGTCTGTAAGAGACTTTGAGATGGGGTTCACTGAGGTGAGAAGACCCTCTCTGCCTGCGGCCACATGTTTCTATGGGCTGTGGTCTTGAACTTATCAAAAAGAGGAAGTGAGCTGAATGCCCCAATTCCTCTTTGTCTCTTGCTGCTTCCTGACTTCTATGAAATGAGAGCAACTGCCTCAAACTCTCCCACCACACTTTCTCCATCGTGGTGGTTTTACCCTCAAACTCTGAGCCAGAATAAGCCCTTCCTTCTTCCTTCCTTCCTTCCTTCTTCCTTCATTCATTCTTTCCTTCCTTTCTTCCTTCTTCCTTCCTTCCTTCCCTCCTTCATTCCTTTCTTTCTTCCTTCCTTCCTCCTTCCTTCCTTCTTCCTTCTTTCCTTCCTTCCTTACTTCTTCCTTCCTTACTTTTCCCTTCCTTCCTTCTTCCTTCTTCCTTCTTCATTCATTCCTTTCTTCCTTTCTTCCTTCTTCCTTCTTCCTTTCTTCCTTCCTCCTTCCTCTTTCCTTCCTTCCATCCTTCCTTCCTTCCTTCTTCCTTCTTTCTTTCCTTAAGTTGCTTTCCTGGAGTATTTTGTCATATCAATAAGAAAAGGAACTAATATAGTTACCAACTGAAAAATACAAATAATGATTCTGTCTTACATAATTGAGAAGGTATTTCTGGAAAGACATCTTTACAAGGACTCAACAAATTTTACCCATTATTATCATGCTCTGTCAGACTTTCTTATTATTCTAAGATGAAAGCCTTTGTTGAATGTGCTTGGTAAATTTAATGTTGCTAACCTCCCCTTTTAATTAAAGGAGAGCAATCCTCAGGCCCAGAAGGTTCAACACCAATGAGTTTTGTCCCTGGAATTGTATTCTGGGCCTGGGGATGTGAAGCTTTCCCCTTTATGGGTTTAAACTGTGTCTTGAGTCTTCTTAGAAACACAGCACCAAGCTGTGTTTAGGTGTGGCCCACTTGGCACATGGCTAACCTTACTCAGAGGGCATTGGTTCCAACTACTTCCTTCCTTAGACGGCACCCGTGGCACTTGCTGCAGTCCAACCACACATCTGAGATGGATGAGCATCTCATGGAACCAAAGAGCCAAAGCCACATAAAGGGTTCTGTTTCTGTTGTGGTTCTGATTACAGTTTCCCACTTAGAGAACGGGTGATTCTGGGCAGACTGTGTCATATTAAGCAGGATTCTTTCACACAACTGTGGTTATGGGTCTTAGAAGTTAGTGAACTAGGGAGCCCTAGGGGCACAGATGAGAATAAGAGATGAAAATCACAGAATTTAGATGAACTTCCCTAAAACTGCGCAGCCCTATTATCCTGCTTTACACCTAAGGAGGTAAGGCTGTGCGGCTCACCTGACCTGCACAAGATCACGTGTCACAGTCAGAACCCTGTCATCCTCCCCTCTGGGCTTCTGAACCCAAAGTAACCTGGGACCTCATTAAAAATTCTTGCCATGATTTCTTCCTTCAATGGATAAAATAAAACAGGAATAATAAATATAACACCTCATTGTATATACATAGCACCTTATTTCTAATAAATGGTGTTCTTTCAGCTTGTTACACGTGCTGCTCAGAACGGAAGTGTTTCAACTATGGGCTTCGACATTGGTTATCAAGTAGAGCCTTGCTTTAAGACCACACACATACCAGTATCAAAAGTATAGCTCAAAGAACCACTAACAAAGACTCTTGTTTGCAAAGTTCATATCAGTTCTAAGCCATTTCAGAATGGTGGCTGTTTTACACTAAAGAAAAAAAAAGCATTTCCCCACATAATATATATGATGTATATGTATATAAAACTAATTTTTTTTTTGTCTTTTCGAGACAGGGTCTTCCTGTAGCCCCAGCTGTCCTGGAACTCACTCTGTAGACCAGGCTGGCCTTGAACTCACAAGATCCACCTGCCACTGCCTCCCAAGTGCTAGGATTAAAGGCGTGCGCCACCATGCCCAGCTCAAAACTAATTATTTTTAAAGAGCCACAATGAAATATCACCTCACTCCAGTAAGAATGGCTCTGATCACAATAAAAAAAAAGATAATAAATGTTGGTGATGATTTGGAGAAATTGGAACCCTTACACACTGAGGATGTAGATGGAAGTGTGTGGCCATTATTCAAAAGAAATTGGAGCCAGGTGTGGTGGTGAATGCCTTTCATCCTAGCACTTGGGAGGCAGAGGGAGGTGGATCTCTGTGAGTCAAGGCCAGCCTGGTCTACAGAGTGAGTTCCAGGACAGCAGGAGCTACAGGGAGACCATGTCTCAAAAAGACCAAAAAAAAAAAAAAATTGCAAAGAAAAGACTACATGAAAAGATTACAAACTGAATTGTCCTCTGATCCAGCCATCTTGTTATTGAGTTTATCTCTAAAAGAAATAAAATCAGTGTGTTAAAGAGGCATGTCTTTATTACTGAACAATTTGCAATCTCTAAGACATAGAAACAACCTGAAAGTCCATCAACTGATTGTGGATAAGGACATATGGCATACTGGAACACTATTTAGTCACTACAAGAGTGAAATCTGTCACTTCTGGGCTGGAGAGATGGCTTAGTGGTTAAGAGCATTGATTGCTCTTGAAGAGGACCTGGGTTCGATTCCTAGCACCCGCATGGTGACTAACAACCATCCATAACTCCAGTTCCAGGGAATTCAACACCTTCTTTCGACCTCTGTGGCCACTGCTTGACATGGGTGCATTTATACACATGCAGGCAATACATTTATACACATAAAACAAAAATAAACAATATAAATGAAATATTTTGAAAAGAAATCTGGCAATTACGAGGGCACAAATGGAACAGGAGAGCATTGTGTTAAATGAAATAAGCCAGGCACAGAAACATAACTACTACAAGATCTAACACAAGGGAAATACAAAAGACTTGATCTCAAAGATGTTGAGAGTTGACTCCACAAGGGACTGCAGGCTCTTATGCACTATGAGTGGTAGCTGTTGTTCTAATAGGATTATAACAGTAGGAAGAGTCACTGCTGTCAGATATTAAACTTCTATAAGGAAACTATTTATGTCTAGCATCTTATTCTTCACAAAAATCTTAATAGTATGAGCATTTTATTTTTTTATTTTATCTTACTGAAAATATATACTAAAACTTAGACATATAACTTCCCCAATATTAGAACTCAAAAAAAAAAAAATGAAATCTTGCCTTTTAGGCAATAGGGTTGACCAGACATTTAGAGAAACCACCAGAAAATAAGATAAAACATAAAATGGTTTTGGTAATATATGACAGAGCCCAGGTATGATGAGACACACCTTTCTTTAGCCCTAGCACTCAGGAGGGACAGGCGAGTGGATCTCTGTGAGAATCGAGGCCAGCCTGGTCTACATAGTAAGTACCAGGCCAGCTGGAGCTACAGGGAGACCCTGTCTCAAAAAGGTATATATATCAGAGGCAGCTAGAGAATGTATAATTCTTTGAGTCCCATAGACCAGATAGCACAAATTCAGAGTTAGAGTTAGCACTTCCTACACCACATAAAAGAGTAAAACCTGAACCCCACAATAAGTAAAATATAGAGTAGATACTCACAAACAAAGCACAGGTGGTCGATAGGCATTGCTCTTGAATGAGTGAGCTAGGAAAAACCCCCACTAGAACAAGAGAATGGAAACACATGTCTGGGTTAGCCTTACATCCAGGTACAACAGGAAAAGAAAAAGGGGAAAATCCCCTTCTTTTTTCTAATCACAGATCTGTACTTTTATGAGTTTGGGGCCTTAATATACACAAACCAGTGTGGCTGGAAGAAAACCCCAAAGATTAAATTGGTTCCAAGTTGGTGATACCCTCAAGCATCTGGCAGATGCAAATTCCAATCTTCTCTGGAAGAAAATACTTTTAAGTAAGGTCTCAAAGAATTCCTTCATATTAAATTCCCCCAAAATGAATTCATTTGAAAAAAATCTCTAAAAATAAATGTAAATAAATCTGAGAGACAACAGAAACAAACTCTAGTATCAGACCTTCAGAATCCACCGTACTTGAGTTAATCAAATAGAATATAATATTAGGATGCTTAAAATGTTGAAAGGTATGAGAAGAGATTAAACTAATAGTAAAGGAAAAAGAGACTATCATAGCTGGCCATATCTGAAAGAGGACCAAATAGAAATTTAGAAGTAAAAAGATGATACAAGAAATTAAATTTTCAATTGGTAGACTAAAGATAGAGAGATGAATGGGAATACCGAAGAAATTGTATAGATTTTGGCAGTAGGGAAGGGAAACAATGAGGAATATGAAACATGGTTAATAAATGTAGAAAACAGTGACAACGTTCTCTAGGAAGCAGTGAGTAACACGAAGACAAACAATATTGAAAGAGACAATGAAAGAGAAATCTCCAAAATTAATTCAAGACACCAGTATATGATTGAGAAAGCTCAGAAAATAGGCAAAGAAGAATATAAAAGAAATTCATTCTTAGATACACCGTACTAAAACTATAGAACAACAAGGTGAAAAGAGATCTTAGGAGCAATCAGAGCAAATACATAGATTATCTGCAAGAGAATCATGGGCTGACAGATGAATCGCAAGGAAAGTAGGGAAATTTAAGATGAGTGACAACCCCAAAGTATAAACGAGGAAAAGTACCTTTCTAAAAAGGAAACAAAGAAACATAATTTCAAATTATCACAGACTAAATGAACTCACTACCAGAACACTGATTTTGTAACAATTTTTTTTTTGGGGGGGGGGTCTTTTCCAGAAAGGGAAACCCTGTCTAAAAAAAACAAAAAAAAAAAAAAGAACATGTATTTTAGAAAGGAAATGACCAATGAGGGTAGGTCTAAATACAAGTAAATCAATAGACAAGATAAAAGCAACATGTGGATAAACATAGGAACAATAATGGTGGCACTGTCTAATAGCTAACTTGTCAACCTTTTTTTAAACCAAGAGAGAATTAAAGTATGACAACTTCACATAAAACTTAAAGTTGTGCAATTAGAATCCAATACTTCTTTGATTCTTGTGTCAAGAAAATCTTAAATATTAAATTACATTCTTTTAAATATAAATATTAAGATGTGTAGAGTGACCAGTAAAAGAAACTGGAATTTGGGTGGTGAGAGGAATTGAAATAAATGGCAGAATAAATGGACTCAGACAATGCAGAGCAAGGAAGCAAAGAGAAAGAAGGAATAGGACATACAAAATGCTAAAAGTGAACCCAAACAGTTTTGTTACTACAAATAATGTAAGTGAACCAAAATCTCCAACTAAATAACAAAGACATTGAGATTACACCCTATCTTGGAACAAGTCTAAGCTGAAAAGTGGAAACAAGTTTCAGAGGGTAACCTGAGCAACACCAAGTCACAAGAGCTTTCAATGTTTAGCTGAGGGACCAGCAAGATAGCTCAGCAGGTAAAGAACCTGCTGCCAAGACGAAGAACGTGAATTCACTTCCCAGACCCATATGGGTAGAAGGAGAGAAGTGATTCCAGAAAGTTGTCCTCTGATCTAAACACACACACACACACACACACACACACACACACACATAAATAAATAAATAAATAAATAAATAAATAAATAAATAAATAAATGTAAAAAAAAACCCCTAAGATTAGCTAAAGGCACTTGATTTTTATTCAACAGGCCATGCTGGGCCACATTCTTCCCGAGTTGAGTGTTGGCCCAACATCATAATTAAATTAAACCCTCCTTTAACACAACAGGCCATGCTGTTGAAACATGGAGTAAGAAAGTTTGGGGTTTCACTATAAAATCTGTGTTCTTATTTGAATAAATTTTTATATGCATGTTTACATTGTTAACATTTTTTGGTCTTTCTGAGACAGGGTCTCCCTGTAGCCCCAATTGTCCTAGAACTTGATATGTCCAACAGGTTGGCCTTGAACTGACAGAGATCCACCTGCCTCTGCCTTCTGAGCACTGGGATTAAAAAGGAACACCAACACACTGAGCTTTTCATTGGTAATATTTGTGAAATTAAAGACCCAAACTTGAGCACATGCAATTTCGGTCACCTGGTATTTGATGAAGTGGCCAAGAACACTCAATGGAGGAAAGACGGTATCTTCAGCAAATGGTGATGGCAAAACTAGATCACCACTTGTAGAAGAATGAAACTAACCCCCTACCTTTCGCCCTGTACAAAAGACAATTCTAAATGGATTGAAGACTTCAATGTGAAACCTGGAACCCTAAAAATGTTAGAAGAATGGCCAGGAGTGGTGGCACACGCCTTTAATCCTAGCACTTGGGAGGCAGAGGCAGGTGGATCTTTGTGAGTTCAAGGCCAGCCTGGTCTACAGAGTGAGTTCCAGGACACCTGGGGCTACAGGGAGACCCTATCTGGAAAAGACAAAAAAAAATATTAGAAGAAAATATTGGCAGTAACCTATAAAATATAGGTGTAGGAAAAGACTTTCTAAATCAGACAGTAGTTGCACAGGAAAAAAGATCAACAATCAACAACTGGGACCTCATTACATTAAAACGCTTCTGTACAGTGAAAGAAACAATCAAAGAAGTGAAGAGAAAATCCACAGAGTGGGAGGAAATCTTCACCAGTGGGACATATGACAGAGGTTTAATATCCAGAGCACATAAATTACTCAAAAAACAAAGGCTTAAGAAAACAAATGACCAATCAAAAGATGGAGTAAAGATTTAAACAGAGAGATCTCAAGAGAAGTAAAGGTGGCTGAAAAACATCTTAAAATGTGTCCAATGTCGTTAGTAATTAAGGAAATGCGAATCAAAGCCACTTTAAGATTTCATCTTACCCCGTAAGACTGGCTATGATCAAGAAAGCAAATGATACCAAATATATACCAAAGGTTGTGGGGAAGGGAATAATCATTTGCTGCTGGTGAGATTGCAAACTCCTGCAACTCCTATGGAAAGCAGTGTGGAGACAATGCTCTCTTCACAATAGCAAAGAGCTGGAAGCAACCCAAGTGTCCCTCAACTGATGAGTGGATAGAGAAAATGTGGTACATCTACACAATGGAATTCTATGCAGCGGTAAAGAAAGATACATCATGAACTTTGAAGTATCTTCAGCAAATGGTGTTGGCATAACTGGATCACCACTTGTAGAATAAAACTAAACCCCTACTTCTCGCCATGTACAAAAATCAGCTCCAAATGGATCAAAGACCTCAATGTGAAACCTGAAACTCTGAAAATGATAGAAGAAAATGTTGGTAGTAACCTACAAGACATAGGCATAGGAAAAGACTTTCTAAATCAGACAGAAGCTGTGCAAACAATAAGGACAACAACTGACAAATGGGACCTTATTTTTTTTTTTTTTTTTGAGACAGGGTCTCCCT